>JANZLX010000002.1:30783114-30807118 GCA_025531955.1 Erythroxylum orinocense
GTATCTTTCCTGAAAATTCGATCACACATATTATGAAACACCTTTGGGCTGAATACATAATATATGCAATTAGACTTCCACATAAAAGCGATCGGAGCACAAATCAATAACTCTCATGACACTACCACCTTTGGGTGAATAGATCACTTGAGCTACAACCATCCTCCATCTACTGCTTTTATGCACATCTCAAAATTCTATGTAAAGCCAACACCTTTGGGCAGAATAACTAAACATAAAACCAAAGACATCCCCAACATGCAAGCAAAACAATTCAAATACTGACTTGAAAGGCCACTTTGGTGACTACATTCTTACCAGCATCCAAAAAGTCCACCAACATAATGGATACATCTTTATGTCATCCTCACATCCTTTATGGGCATACAGTATGTGACAATGTAACCTCAATAAATGCTAAACCTCGAATGCACAATCTCATTGTCACATACAAGTACTGAAGACGTTCTTCGAAAACTTTATTTGAGATCTTCCTTAAAGAAAAATCTCAGTAGAGTGACTATCGTGCGTCACTGGATACTGAAGCGATCACCTGAGACACGAGAACCTCATGTATCTCCCTTATGGCAAGTTCGTTGCACGAAAATTTACTCAAAAATGGCTTCAGAATGTCTTAATTCTTCTACCGATTGATTATCACGCAATTCCCAACATTGAAAATGAGACTCAGGACCCTCATGTATCTCCCTCAGAATATCTTAATTCCTTTTTCTAGAGTTCAACTTTAATATACTACTAATGTAATAAATCCAGAAAAATAGAAAAAGGTTACTTTGTAAATTTTTCGAACCCATAAACTGACCCAAAACACCCCGGGGTACCTTATAGGAAATCTGAAAAAAAAAATTTGGGGAGGAGGGGGGGGTTTGGGTACTGTAGCCTGTCCGTACGGCTGACGTTAACCGCCGACGTCATCACTGACGTCGGTGCGCTTGGAGGAGAGCTGCGCCTGCAGCCGCGCGTCCCAAGCATCTGGTACGTGCATCGCACACGCCACGAGGCCACATGGATAGCCAGGATTGGCATGTGCGTGGCACTCGCCCGCTGTTCCATTCGGGTTGCCCGGGAACCGCGAGCCGCGTGGCGCTCCCGTATCGGGCACGCGTCATCCGTACGGGCGTGCTACACCCGTTACAGTGACGTCGGGCGCATGCAAGTCTTCGCTGTCTCCGACGCGAAGGCAATTTTCAGCATCCCGAGACTGTTTTTCGCTCCGTTTGGCCCGTTTTTTGTAGCTAACCTTATGTATACCACTTTTACGCAATTATATACACAAAAAATTGAAAAACGAATCAAAATAAACAGAAAACCAAATGAGATAAAAAATAAAAAAAACCTCTGTTTCCGGCAATCTGATCACGTAACCGCTCTGATACCACATGTTAGTACGTAGAGGGAACCTTATTACGTACCCCAGGGTCCCGTGAAATAATTAAAAATGAAGGTAATGCAGAATACCTGGATTTCGATTCCATCTCTGATTCTGATGCCAATTTCGAGCTCCAAACGACTCCGAATCTTCCGAGGCCTTTAGTGGAAAGTGCTCACCGACTCACCGGCAAGGCCTTTCTACAGTTTCCTCAGGTTTCAAGCTTCCCTAACGGGTCAGGAATCCTTATGCTCGTGAACATTCTCTGAGCAACTGCAGGAGACCTTACCTTTCCATCACAAGGCCAATATGAACCCGGTCTACATTAATTGGGACCCATTTTCCACCCTAACTTCGACCCATTTATCTAGATCATTTATTGGGCCACTTAATTATTTTTATCTGGATCAAATGGCATAACTTAACCGATAATTTATTTAAAAACCAAATTGATAATTTATTTAAAAACCAAATTGCAATTCATATTAGTCCAACTTAATGAGACATTGACAAAATTGCCCCTAAGGACAAAAATGTCTTACATAAAATTATATAAGATGGCCATTTGTAATATTCAAACTTCATTATCATAAGAGATTAATAAACCTACAAGAAAATTCAATAACAAACTAGGTGTATACATAGTTTATAGGGTTATTACAGTGGAAAAGCATAATGATGGTGGATATCAAACCCAACTTAAGAGTTAAAATCATCTCATATTTTTCATTGTATTGCAGCTGACAGAAATTCAAGTTTTGTGGGAACTTACGAAAAAGAAATGCAAATGTATGTTCTCTAAAGGAAAATGTAGAATGATATTAGAGAATTTATCAGAAGTTGTGAAATGTACCAGAAATAAAATGAGACTCTTACTCCTCTGGTTTTGCCGGATTCTGGCTGAACTGTACGTTACCGTTTGGATCCATGAGTCGGTTGCCTCACGTAAGAGTTTCGGTGTGAAATTTCTGCAAAACAAGGAAGGCACGTCGGGGGTTGTGTCCCGATTAGCCCCTCCGACGCTCAAGTAAATCTTTTGGTGAAGGTGAGATTGCTGTAAGCAAGGAAAAACTAGGGTTATGATTATGCGTACCTTTGTTACGGTAGAATTATACCTTATATATGGAGCAACAACTAGGTTTAGGTCTTTACGTGTGCAGGGGAGTATCTCACATGCGGACGGGCTAAGGGGAGGATCGGGCCTGGGTTTGATATAGCCGCTGGGTATGAGACTGATCTTTGAAGGATGGACCGATCAGCCCATGGGACATTTTGACTGGGCTCGGGCCCTGCACGACCGACCCGACCAGTATGCATTATTATGTGCATATATGAATGTTAAGCAAATCTGTTGATTCATCTATTTGATGTTGATCTACAAATGCACCATTTGATTTGTAATTTCAAAGGAGTTAATATAAAAGATGTCAGAATCATATAGAATAATGATTCTGACATTTGGATGACATGAGTTATTAGAGATGATCTACCAGGTGGTAGGAAGATAGGTTAGTAGTTTGTAATTTATTATTCTAGTTTCCAAATTTTCAAAAATGGCTAACTTTATTTTACAAAATAGAATCCTTGATCATCAGTTTCTTATTAAGGGCATTAGCCCCTCTTACATTTCATATGAGGATATTCATGTCTTCCTAAGGGAGGGCCTCTCTTTTTTTGCTTGATCTTCTCCTAACCACTATCTTAAAATCCTGGTCTTTATAAATTTATTATTGAGCTTGCTTTTCAAGTGATTCTTTGGTGATTTTTTCCACATGATTTGCATTTGTTTGCATAAGCCTATGTGAACCTTCTATTTGTTCTTTCTCTTGCTGCATATCTTGCATTTTGTTTCTTACCTCACTTTGAAGGAATATGCTCATCCATATGAAACAATCAACCTATAACTATATATGTTATTTATAATCATAATTAAATATATGTATATATATATATATATATATATATATACAAATCTTAGAATAAGGAATTATTAAATGGATAAAGAAAAGTGGAAATGAGTTGGTTGGGATATACAAAATATTTTATTTGTTGAACTTTGTGGATAATATTCTGGTAAGTTGTCTTAATATTATCTTCCCATTTTCTTACTCATTTGTTACTTCTTCTATATTTAAACCAAATATTCTTAAGGTTTCACTATATAGACTTCCCATCCTATGTTATAAAAAACCAAATTTGAGGTCAAATTATCCTGTTTCTTCTATGGTGTTTTATATATGTGACCATATAAGTATCATTAGAGTGAGTATGTATAAGTATTAGGATAATTACCTCTCAGTTTTTCTTCAATAAAATAAACCTAGATTAAACGCATTACTTGAATAGAATGCTCTATTAACATTGCCTTGCAAATGAAGAAATGTTAAAATCACCTAGTCACTTAACTCTATATATCATAAATTAGAAAGGAATCTTGCAGAAAAAGAAAAACTTCGTGAGCAGCAAGGCATTGACTGGCATCATCTAATTTATTTTAAACTAAAATTCAATTACAAAGACCTATGATTTAATTCAATACCAATAATTAGGAATTATTGTTAGTTAATTTTGGCAGGCCTAATGATTATTTGCATACAATTTAACCTTCAGTTAAAGACATATACCTAGTAATTTCCCTAATATGGAGATAGAATACGAGCTTATTTAAAATGGTTAAAGCTCAACAAGTTCACTAACACATGATGCTTAAGACTCTTCAGAAACCCTGCTTAGAAAGTACTTGTTATACCCTTGCATGATTTTCCAAACAATGTTTAAAAGCAACATTTATTTTGTGGTTAACACTTTAGAAATGTTTAAGAACCATAGATAATTGAAAGACATTCATATCCCCAATGTTTTACGTAAGCTTTGCAATTCTACTGAAGAAATCACAGAGCATATTCACATCTTTACAAGTTGCAACTATTCCAAATATTAAGATGCCCTTCATCTCTACCCATTAAATTATATGGGTTTCACTAACTTAGTTGGTCCAAATTCAGAATATGTTTACATGGATTGAGAATAATAGATTCACTCATCAAAATGATCAAGTGATCAACAAAATTTTGAACTTGTTATTAGTTATGGAGTTTTTGTGGTATTTCATTAAATACTTTATGTGCATTAACTAAATCACCAAACCCTGCATACATATCCACCAAAGCATTCCTTATGTACAAGTTAGATCCACAACCATAACTCTTTAGTCCTCTCCAAACAATCAAACATCTTCATAAATATGAATAATACGATAGAAGAAAATTTGAACACAAAGATAGTACCTTAAAGCCTTATTGAAATAATACGCTGGTTGGTGCATGACAAAGGTGGGAGAGGCAACTGCTGCAGCTAACGGCTATTGGAGAGATGAGAGGGATAGAGACAATGAGAGAGATTAGCGAATACAGTGAGAGATAGAGGGAGAGGTGAAGGAAGAAATAAACATAAAGCAAAGCGATTGTGAGAGATAGATGGAGATGAGAAGGAATAAATAAACATAAAGTAAAGCGACATCATTTTGCTTCAGAAGCAAAAGCAAAAAGACATCATTTTGCTTAGTGAGAAAGAGCATCATTTTGCTTAATGAGAAAAGGCAGTGCATAATGACATTGTTTTGTTTCGGAAGCAAAACAATGTCATTTTAACGACATCATTTTGCTTCTAAACCAAAACAACATCATTTTTTCAGTTTACAAAGATGGGCCTCGGGCCAAGCTCAAGCTCAGAAATTTCGTTTCACAATAGGCCTAAGGTTCGGTCAACCTAGGCTTGGCCCGTTGACTATGGGCTGGATCGGGCCATTTTTACCTTTCCTTGTGTGACTTGGATAAGTACACTCATGATCATATGAATTTCATGGTAAAGTTAAGAATATTTTTATTAGAGTTGTCATATAACTGATCTAAGAGTCATATAAGATGCGATTTATAAAGTTGTTATCTACCTAATTTAAGTTTAGATGGTTTATTAAGAAAACTCAAGATCAACTAAATTTAAATGTGATCCTAGTTAGTTAGAGAGATTAAAGTAATATTTTCGAACAATATTGAAGGCTACTATTTTATATAAAATAATGAGAATAACTAAATTAATGATTAAAGTCCTAATATTATTCAATTGTCACAACATATAACTAATTACTTACTTTTACTACATTTACATTATGTTATGAGTAGAAATTACCTTTGTTTAGTATAATTGTTACTAAGTGTTAGTGAACTAGAGCTCTTAAACATAGGTCAAGTTTGAGAAGAGTCCTTAAATATAGAAAGAAATATTGTATGTCTATTCTATGTGATTTTGTTGTTGATTCCAATTGAGGATTTGGTGATAAAGTTTTAAAGATAATTCAATATCATATAGATGAAAAATGTAATGACATTTAAAGTTGATTAATATCTCATAAACATTAATAGTAACATCTAAGATGTATGTCAATACCATTACATAGAGTAGAGCTTATAGTACCTTGATAGAATTGTTCTACTCAATTTATCCTAATATAAGCATAAACATGGATTATAATTAAAGGCATATGATATAGTATGAGAATAATTATCATAAAAAGAAAAATGATTGCATGAATTTTCTTGTTAAAATAATATATGATAGAGATTACATAAATTTTCAATTCATATTTTGAGTATTTGATATTCAATTTAGATTCAATATTATAACAATGTTGAAGGCATTATAAGAAATAGATTGTTTAGTAAAAGTAATTAATCTAAGTTTATACAAATTGTTTGAATGTGTTAGAACAAGAGTGACTTATTCTTAACAATATGGAAAGAATACAAAGTTAGATAACTGAAACTATCCTTCTATGACATATTAGTTAAATCAATATAATGAGAATCCTAAATTTTCATATAATGATATACGTATCACTTTGATTTTGAATCATATGAAACTTGTTGAGTTGAAGAATAACTAAAACAACCTTTAGAGAAAAAATAATGATGATTTTGAATTGTTAGATATTATATGTATGTATATGATGTAATAACAATCCATGAAGGGATAATATTTGTATTTCTTTAAATTTACTGATGGATTTATATGATATAACATGTTTATTAAATGAAATATTGATTTAATTTATTTTGAAATAGTTCAAATTATTTAAACCCAAGTAGAAATCAAGTATTGAGAACGTTGAAGCACTTCAATGAGATCAATATAGTGAAATTTAAATTTTCTTGATTATCTATAAGGAATGAGATTATCTGGTAAATAAATTCACAACTGAGTTCCATAGCATTATGGATTTATGTAAGGAGAAAATACAATATGAGATATTGTATGATGTAATATTTATTTCTTATATAGTTAAACCTAGTACATCAACTTACCTTCTAATTAAATCAATTAACAAGATTTTATATTAGATATGAAACTTTAAAGTCTTATCAACAATTTTAGGATATAATGCTTTCTTAGCAACAATTTTAGGATATAATACTTAGTTGAAGCATGCACTGTTCAATATGCTCAAAAATAAATCGAATAGTAAATGGTTATGAGATATCTAAAAGATTATATATAATATTTTAGACCCATTGAATTAAGTGTCTGTTTCAATTTGTACTTATAGGAGAATTAGTTCTTAAGATAAGTTGTGCAAGTAAGAAGAAATTTGAAAAGTTTAAATCTTATAATAATACATCTAATTGAAATTGATGTCTTTGTTGATACATTTGATGTATAGTTGGAAGGTAATGAAATCTTAAAAGATTTACTTTCATGATGAATTCAAAGATTTCTTTTAGATATAATTATGAATTTATCGTGTCTATAAGAAGTTTAATAGGATTATAGTTGTCCTCTTCAATTGGATTATGTACAGACATCTTTCTCATATAAAAAATTCATATTTTCAATTGTTGAATTTATGATAGTTCAGGAAAAAGTTCTTATTGGATATCGAACAAGTAATAAATTAAGTATATGAATTGGATCTATATAGATAGTTATGAAAGTTGTTTACCTAGTCTAGTCTAAGTATATAGATAATATACTAAAACTGTTTAACATTTAAGATATGTAATACTTCTAAAGTATTAAAGACATCCATTATTCTATGTATATTTAAGTTCAAGGTTATACGAATAATAACTTTATAGGTAAATCCTAGCTAAGGTATATTTACTTAAAATAATCTTAGTTTGGGATTGGAATTTTCCAATATAGCATCGAACACTAATCAAATCATAATATATTTTTTTAGTGGAAATGATTATTTAGATTAATAAGTTCTTTAATGAACTTGGTATAATTCCTTACATTGTTTAGATAGTAATATATTGTAGAACATTAGAGTTGTTAGGCTAAACAATGTAATATATTGTACAACATTAGATCCGTTAGGCATGCGAAAAGAACTAAGGTCTTACCAAATATCTAAGTATGTTTTCAGACATTGTCTCTTAATTATGATGATGATATAGATGAAAATTTAAGATTTAAGCAAGTGTTTACTTTAGAGAATCTTGTTAAATTATCTCACTAAACTACTGCCTCAGTAGCATAATCTTATATAGTGATATAGTATAAGATATATCTTATACATATTCATATGTATATGATAAAGTCCATACAATAAATATACAATACAAATTAAATTATAATGAGATCATAATTATGAGATTCATATTACATATATCATCATCATCATACCCAATCTAAAGTCTTGCAATAAAGCAGGGTCTGGGGAGGTCTGATAGTACGTAGCCTTATCTCTATATTGTATAGAGGTTGTTTCTGTTAAACTCACATGCAGGATGTACAAAGGGGATGATGTTAAAAAAAGAGTACTTTTTTAATTTTAATTTTTTTCCACAATCAGTAAATAAAGTTTCAAACAATAAATAAGGAAAATACCCGAAGAAGACCAGATCTGCTAGTACCTTACACGTTATAAAGACCGACTCCTTTTGTCGCTTGTTATGCTAGGAGTCGTCACTGAAAGACCCTGAGGGTATGACACTCCTACGGTTTTAAAATGAAAATTTTCTACATCTGCGAGTCGTATATTTTGGCTAAGGCTTTCGGATTTTGAGGTCAGGCGCGAAGACTTTAAAGAGTGTCGTTTACCCTGATCCGCTCACGCCAGACCTTCCTATTTCTAGCTATGAACTCAATAAGGACCAGGACGACATATCATTCATGATCACTCTCTCCAATTCTTGTAGGGTCTCCCTCTTCTCCTCTTGTAGCCAGTAAGGGTTATTTTCTCACACAATCGTACTGAAGCATCAGAGGTCGTCCTGCGTACATGCCTAAACCACCTAAGCCTTGTCTCTCTTAACTTGTTAACAATACTAGCCATCTATATTCTGTCTCTCATCACACGATTTCAAATCCTATTTCTTTTGGTACTATCACACATCCACCTAAACATACGCATTTTTTGTTACCACTAACTATCGTGTATATCTACGTCTAGTAAGCCAACACTCTGCGCCATATAACATTGTTAGCCAAATCACCATTTCATAGCACTTCCCTTTGAGTTTAGAAGGGATCTTTTTATCACATAAAACACTTGATGCACTTCGCCATTTAACCCACCCAGATCTAATACGATGTAACACATTGTCATCAATATTACCATCTCTCTGAATGATAGACCCTAGGTATTTAAAACTCGATTTTTGAGATATAATGTCAGTTCCAATTGCTACCTTCGTCTCTTGTACCATCTGGCTACCCGAAAAGTTGTATTCTAAATACTTCGTCTTGGATCTGCTCATTCCAAAACCTTTCAATTTAACGCTTCTCTCCAACATTCTAACTTGGCATTGACCTCCTCTTGGTCTCATCCATCAGGATAATATCGCCCGCAAATAACATACACCAAGGTACCTCTCCTTGAATATATATATATATATATATATATATATATATATATTATATATTATCCTTAAATTATTTAGTCATTATTCTATTGAGACCAATATATGTTATGTAAAAAGACTAGTACATGTTATATTTCTTCCTTAGGAAAGAAGTAATCAATCTCATCTCATAGACTAAAGTATGAAAATATTTCAATAGATATGTGAGTGCCTATTAGTAAATAAGTTCTCTGAACTAATCTTATATGAAAATTCTATTTGGAACATTATTTGTATGCTAATTTTCATTGTAATAATTATATAAGTAATGTTTTTTTAATTTGACATCTCCAAAGCATCTTATATAGGATTTTGATACTATTTATGGCCTATTTTAGTCATAAATAGCTTAATCGGTAGTTATTAGACATATCATGAATTATATAGAGGATCAATATGTGATTCATCATTTTAAAGTAATTAAGAGAATTTTTAGTTATTCTCAATTAGTATTAATTTGAAAAATCTTTGGCCAAGATAAAATCAAACTTTGTAAAATAGCTTACAAATATCATTAGTAAAAATCAAACACTAACGGTAGAGAACTAATATGATTGGACTTAAATAAAGTAAATATTAATTTTATGTTTTATATCTAATTAAAATATTGTATAATAAAATGATTGAATTATATAAAAAATTATGTATAAAAAATTTAATTAAAAAATATTTGTAAATATTTAAGTGGTCATAATAAATTAAATTTAATGTTAAAAACTTTTTACTGTGCAATGAGAAATATCTTTAGTCAATGATAATTATTGATGGTGAGTCGAACACGGGTAAAACATTAAGAAAACAGTCTTACGGGGTCATGTTTGTACGTAAGACAACATAATTAATTTCTTTCCCTCCCCACCCTCTAATCCACCGTTTATCTTAACAATTCCCAGAAGAAAATTTTCGAATTGACATACAAGTACAAAGATACACATACCGCAAAGCAAGAAAAGAACATTGCAAGTCAAGTAAGGCCAAAATCGGACGAGTTTCTAAAGGCCCCTTAAAGTTTTAACACACGCGCTTGGACAAGCGTGTGTCTCTTTACATATATGCACAAGAATAAGCAGACACATTTATTGTTTCTTGATCAATGCCTATGTCTCTGCTTCTTTCTGCAAGCCTTATGATTGCAGAGATCCGGTGGTTATTTTCTTCTGAGCTTTGAGCTTTGAGCTTTGAGCTTTAGAGTTCTCAAGAAAGATTCTTTTTCCCTTTTTGGTTTTCGAGTTAAAAAGTTTGTTTTCTATGTCTACTATTTCTGCAACTGCTCCGCCGCAGGAGGTGGCGGTGACGGCGGCTTCTTCATCGTCTTCTTCTTCTGCGGTTTCAAAAAAATGTTTCAATTCCGACTGTACAGACTTCAAATCAAGAAAGGGATGGCGGCTGCGCTCGGGCGACTTGGCTGAACTCTGCGATTCATGCGCGTAAGTCTGTTTTTCTTCCTTACTTGTTTTACCCCTTTAACAGTGGAGTAGTGCACAAATGGAGAAGCTTTTGATACTTCAGGTCTCTGTTCTTGTTTTTCTTGCGTTTGGGATTGAACGTCTTCGAAAGTTTGATGTTGTATGATAGGGAATTTGGCTGTGTAAGTGTTAGGGATATAATGGTGATTTTCGTGTGATTTTGTGTTTTAGTTTGGGATTAGTTATCGTCTCGAAACTGGAAATTTGGGTATTTGTCGGCGAAAATGGCTTTTAAGTAATTACGAACTTACTAGAGTGCATATCCCATTTTTTGTTACTTATTCCCATGCTAGGTGGGATAATCTTAAGTGGGCCTGGTTGAAAATCTATTAATATGCCGTTGCAATTAACAAGTCTTCTGGAATCTAGCTGGTGATGATGGCTGGTTTTTCTGACTACTTGGTTGTAAGCGTAAGTGAGCAGTTGGTTAAGGTCGAGCAACTTACGCCTGTAATGAAAGAAATCATGCTTAAATTAGCAGAAAGACATGAGTGGATTTCTGTACTTTTATTTTAGTTAGATAAGATAGTCAGCGAGTTGAAATGCTGGTGCTTACAAGAATATGACCCTGAAGCTGTCAATCCTCTGGAAGGAACAACCATAAGTTTGGTTGAAATTTAGATGCATGTCTTAAGGAGCTGAATACAGCCTACGTAGGATCACAAGTTTTTCTGAAATAGTTCACAAGAAAATTTTCCTTTGTTTTTTCTTTTTAATTTGGTCTCTTTCAATTTTAGTTTTACCTTACACTACTTGATAACTGATTTTATGTGACTTAGCTCCGCTTATGAGGAGGGCAGATTTTGTGAGACTTTCCATTTGAATGCTTCGGGTTGGAGGTGTTGTGAGTTATGTGGGAAGGTCAGTGTAAATTATCTGGTTGGTTTGTGCGTTTTAGTGCCTGTAAAATTAATTTTATAATCAACTTGAGTTTCATATTCATTGCAGCGTGTACATTGTGGATGTATTGTTTCATATAATGCTTTTGCCTTGTTGGATGCTGGAGGAATTGAGTGCATAGCATGTACTAGAAAAAATGCTCTTTTGGTAAGCAAAATGTTGATCTTCATAATATAAAAGATGATGATTGTTTACCGTGGTTTTTTACGAGTTCTTTATTTCATAGTTTTGTTGACCTGATATGTATATACATTTAATTTGTTGTTGCTAACACCATATCGTTGCTTTGAAAATGAGTAGTTTTCATGATCAAGGCTTTTATTTTGAGTATTCGGGTTATAGCAACCTTTTATTTTTTGTTTGAAGAAACGGGTTATAGCAAGCTGTTATGATGTTTTCTGTTGCTTCAACCTCTGCTGATGTTTTTGAGGATTTAAAGTTGTTCTAAAATGCGGAAGGATTATAATAGTCTTTTTGTGAATGGACATATGTGCCTACAGTATGCTGACACATTGACATTAGATTATGAAACTTGTGATTTTAACTTAACGACTATGACATATCCTGAAGTGCCAATTCTGTTCTTCTTTGGAAGACTGTGACACTAGTTCCTTACTATTTTTAACCCAAAAAAAAAGAAGTTGATTTAGAGGTTACCTGGTCACTCTAAATGATGAAAGGAAGGATTAGAAAAATAAAGTAACATATGTTAATTGAGATGAGAATTCACTAGTAAGACTTTACATATGACTCTGTTTTTAGCTTTGATATTATTAACTTTATGCTGTGCAACCTGAATTTCAGACAGCAAACTCTGCATGGCCATCTTCATTTTTTTATCATGGATCTCTGCCTGACAGACTTAAAGACATCCCTGTCAAGAGTTGGTGTCAGTTAGCTGGATCAGGTCCTGTACCATGGAGACAAGCACCCAGTTTATTCAGCTCTTCTATTTCTCAGTCTGAATTGCATCCGAGGATGCTGTATGAAATGGACAGGCTTACTGCTAGTGAAAGACTAATTACTCCTTCCATGGAAAAAGTGAAATTTGAAGATGTCTCTGATAGATTAGTGAATGGAAACCCAAAGCTTGGTGCACGAGATATTGTTGAGAATGGAAATGAAGGTAGCAATCCTGCTTCATTTTTATCTTACTTTCTCTAAAGTTTCACATGATGGATTGAAAATTTTTGGTAGATGCAAAAGATGAGCAACTTGGGCCAAGTTCAAATATCTCACATCGGCCTTCTTCTGTAAGGAAAGATCCAATGACTCCACAGTTTGGCATGGCTGTGTCTTATGCATCTCTAAATGAAACCAATGGTCATATTGGCTCTAGTGCTACCTTACGGCCAAATCCTCCTACCACACTGCCAAAACAGTTTCATGGTAGTAACATAGCAAATGGAGCCGACTCATCAGGAGATGCTCAAATTCGCAATGGAAGACCTCGAGCGGATGCCCGTGGAAAAAACCAGTTACTTCCTCGGTACTGGCCTAGGTTTACTGATGAAGAGCTACAGCAAATCTCTGGAAAGTATCCTTTGAAAAAACATGGAGTTAATGGTTGTCTGAGATAATTTGGTCATTGCTTACGCTGTGAATTTTTTATATGCGAAGAAGAAATATATAGAAAACAAATTAAATGCTTACTTTTCCTGAATTCAAAGCATGAGGTACATAGACAGATGAGCTGTTGTAGGGGATTGACTAGCATCTATGTTGATTCTGATGTGAGATATAATTTCAAATACTAAAGCCTTAATTGTGTTCAAGCTCGAATTCTGTAATCACCCCGTTGTTTGAGAAAATGTTGAGTGCTAGTGATGCTGGGCGAATTGGACGCTTAGTGCTACCTAAGAAATGCGCTGAGGTATGTTTTACGAATCCAAATTTTACGTTTCACTTTGTTGTTGCTTTTTATTCTTCAAGTTCCATGTATTGGCAAATACAGATGAACAGATGTCTTATTTTGACTGGAAGAATATCATATGCTTGTCAATTACTCACCTGAAAGTTGTTTTTACAATTAATTGAACCTCCTGAATTGTTTAAATTAAAGTTGTCTGAGACCACTTGATTATATTGCTTGCTTGACGTGCTTAGAATAAACTTTATTTTCAGTAAAATATATTCAGGATTAGTGTGAAAGAACCACATCATGTCACTGTAGGCTTTTTTGTTTGTCTAACTATGATATGACGCACCCTGATTGGTCTAGTTACACATGCACTAGCCATAAAGTGTGATGTGAACTTCAGTTTAATTAGCTATTAATATATAATAGTCAACTAAATGGTACTTGATTTATGTTAACCTACAAATAGGGAATATCGTTGTGAAAATGCGTTATTTGTTCAATTCAAGCACGCTTTCAGTGCTGTGGAACCTCCTATTTGAAGAAAATATTGTTCTCACGTCAATGAAGTATCTTTTATATCAGTTAGACAATAGAATATGAAACTCTTCAAATCTCATATCATTCTTCTAACTCTCTTGTGCGATTTCATCATAGTTTCTTGTTGTCTTTATCGTCTGATGTATTCTTCTCTATACTTATCTTGCTTATATTGGGACAGGCTTATTTCCCACCAATTTCACAGCCTGAAGGTTTACCTCTTAGGGTCCAGGATTCTAAAGGCAAGGATTGGGTTTTTCAGTTCCGATTCTGGCCAAATAATAATAGCAGAATGTATGTTTTGGAGGGAGTTACTCCTTGCATACAGAGTATGAAATTGCAAGCAGGTGATATAGGTAAGATAACAAGAATGGGAAGAATTGTCAAGAACTATTTTGCACAATTGGCTATTTGCTTGCTTATATTGGTTTATCACTATTTAAATCATCCTCAATGATATGGCTTTTTCACCTGGTAGTATTGTAATGTGTCTTTCGGTTTACCCTTTGCCATTTTCTCCCTTTAATTTCAGTCTTTGTATTTATTTCTTGTTTGTGTTACTGAAATTTGGCTACGTTTCTACAGTAACATTTAGTAGAATGGAACCAGAAGGAAAACTGGTTATGGGATTCAGAAAGGCTTCTACTGCTCCATCTTCTGATCAGGTTACCTTTGTGTATTCTTCTGATTTTTTGTTCAGATTACCTTACTGTATCCACTGGAGTTGAGGACAGTAACTAACAGACTGGTTGAGAAATAGTTTGTCTTCTGTTCTGTTCAACTAATTATGTTTTGGAACACAAGGTGTCCCCAAGTTCAGACAACGAGTAATCTGTCTTGGTGTGAAAATTGGTATTTATTTGGATCTTTAAAGGCACGCCCTAGAAATTGTTTTGCTGTTAATGCTCAATAAACAGTTAATTTTTAAGAGGCTTCATATGGAGGATCTTCAATTTTGTATTGTCATAGTATTTGGAAAAATAAACAAGTACTGTCCAAGAAATGCAGCATTTAGATGACATGATGTGTGTCTAAATCATGTGTAACTAATTCTATATCCGGATAAACTGAGTCCAGTTGCCCTAGTGTACTGATTAAACCAATGTACTGACTGTCATTTTTTCCCTTTCCAGGATAATGAGACAAGTAAAGCTGCTAATGGAATTTCTGCCAATGGAGAAGTCAGCATTATAAAAATTTATACTGATGAAATTTCTTCAAGCATTAATCTATTTTTCATTCAAAAGATAACTCAGTTTTCATCAATTTTCCAGGCTGAACTGGCAGAGCATAGTCCTTGGTCCAAAGTTGACAAGTCAGGATACATCGCAAAAGAAGTTCTTGATGCCAAATCTTCTATCAGAAAGAGGAAAAGTAGCACATTGGGTTCAAAGAGTAAACGTTTAAGAATTGATAACGAAGACATGGTAGAGCTGAAGCTAACATGGGAAGAAGCACAGGGACTACTCCGCCCTCCTCCTGATCGTGTTCCTAGTGTTTTGATGATTGAAGGTTTTGAGTTTGAGGAGTATGAGGTTGGTTATTTCCTTTAACACCACATCCATGTTTCTATTCTCTCTTTAGTCATGTAGAAATCTTGTTGGTATTTTCCCTTTGTCTCTGGTTGTGTTAATAGATGGAAATTGTAAGTATTTACTATTTTATGGGTTAACCAATGTTAAACATTGTTTTCTTTAAATTATGGATCTCCTTGTGGATCTGTAATAGGCATTTCTGCAATCTGATTCAACTGTTTTAATACTTATATTTACCTGCCCGAATGGACCTAATAAACTGCTGATACTGGGTACCTTCTGTGTTCAGGTTTCTCCCACTTTAAACCATCTGAAGTAGAAGATCTAAAAATCAATCTACACCTGGCCAAGTGGTTGCTTTCTCTTCTAACCACTTGGTCTTTGGTTGTTGTAGTCTAGAAGCTGGTTGGGGAGGGTATTGGGTATTAGGTAAATTTGACCCTAATGTTAAAGTAGATATATGTTTCCACTTAGTTTCCTAGGTGCAATGAGATTGGCTAGGATCCTTACAGCGTCACTGGTGAATGTTTCCTGCTAAACTAATGTGAACTAGTGATCCTATCTACACTCGAGGACTATAAAACATTTGATTTCATAGGAATATGATTAATGCCAAATTTTAGCTTTGATGGAAGTTATGGTGGAGAAAAATAACAGGACGAAAAGTACTAGTTTGAGGTGCTTTATTTGTATGAGAAAAGTACTATGATGGATTAAAATAGCAGGTCTCATGTGAATATTGGTTATTTTCTTCTCATTCAGTTTTCTTCTCTAGTATTTTTCACTTCTTCTCTTTCCAACACCCCTTCTCCCAATTTTCCCCGGTATGGGGCATTTTCAGAGTACTGACATGCAGTATAACAGGATGCACCAATACTTGGGAAACCAACAATTTTTTCCAGTGATGATACGGGGTAAATTGCTTAACTTAAGACCTCCTTGATCTAATGTGTGTAAGTTATAATTTACTAGTAATACATTTATCTTGCAAAAGTAGTGCATTTATCTTGCAAAAACTGATAGATATACTCTATGTTCATAAACTAGTTTGATTCTTGTCAAAGTATTTATTGAAAAGAAAAACTTAATAGTGAGGCTTTGATTCTTGTTTGCAGTTGTTATGTGTTATACTTAATACTGATTCGTATTTGAGGAAGGTAGCCCCTTGTCTTCTGTCTATTATCCTCTGCGGTCTCCAAAATATACTGGCAGCACATAACCCAAGACCATTTTTATCTATCAATCAAATCCTTCATTTACTTTAACCATACTTTCAAATTCTGCTCCAGTTTTTTAATCAATAATCCCATTCAATGAGTAGAACACCTTAATTTCCTTGCATTCTGAAGTAAATATTTCCATTCTTTGAATCTTTTGCTTTTAGGTTTTTTGTGTTGATATATGCTTCAGTCCCATTGTATCTTTTAGGGGAGAAGATTCTAATGCTGTCTTTCTCTTGTCAGTCAAAAGGTTCAATGGGTTCACTGTGAAGATTGCTTAAAGTGGCGTAAATTGCCTGTCAATGCTCTGCTTCCCTTCAAATGGACATGTTCTGATAACACTTGGGATTCAGAAAGGTACGAGCGTTCATTTAATTTCCTTCTCATGGTCATTTCCCTATCTACATATATCTTAGGCTTTAACATCTGGATTGTAGCCTTAGACCCTGCAATATAAAGTGCTAGATGGGATGAAAATCGCATCCTCTTAGTCAGATTGGAAGCTTAGACTTTTGGAGGTGAAATTATCATTGTGGTAATCCACAACATTACACTATTTCTTATGGTAGAGGTCTGTAAAGAAATTTTGACCATGGTATCCTTTCTATTAGGAAAGGAGTTCAATGTTGTTTCCAGATTGAATATTTCTTGTTTGCTGTTATTTTGGTTATTCTTCCAATGTAACAAGCACTGAAGTGAGCTTAAATCAATCCCTGTCAGCAGACAAATATATGCATCAGTTCCACA
Source organism: Erythroxylum orinocense (assembly GCA_025531955.1). Classification (NCBI taxonomy): domain Eukaryota; kingdom Viridiplantae; phylum Streptophyta; class Magnoliopsida; order Malpighiales; family Erythroxylaceae; genus Erythroxylum; species Erythroxylum orinocense. The sequence goes on from JANZLX010000002.1 coordinate 30,800,675, forward strand.
TTTGTATTATTTACCTCGATTGTGATCCTTGTGCACTACTAATATCTTTGTTTTTCTGCTTCCAGGTCATCCTGTTCAGCACCTCAAGAATTGACGTCAGAACAACTTGAAGTTCTACTACGATCGTGTAACCTAGGTATAAATTGCTTGGGACAAATAATCATCGTCTTATTGCTATATTCAGAATATGCTAGTAACATACTCGAGAGAAGCAGATAGGCTTATTATTGAGCATGGTACTAGTATCATATTCATGTACTGCTCTTTTACTATTGTTGCTGTATATACTGATGACTCTGAAATGACATCTCATGTTCAAATGGTGATGCTTGAACCGTCACAACTGGCGAATTTTCAATTGTTCTATGGTTGAACAACTAGATTCTTCCAAGAAAATGAAAGCTGCTAAGCAGGATACAGATAACATGGATGCTCTGGAGGGGCTTGATACTCTTGCCAACATAGCACTCTTGGGAGAGGGTGAAGTACTCCCTCCATCTCAGGCCACCACAAAGCACCCTAGGCATAGGCCTGGCTGCTCCTGCATTGTCTGCATTCAGCCTCCCAGTGGGAAGGGCCCCAAGCATAAGCAGACATGCACTTGTAATGTCTGCTTGACAGTGAAGCGCCGTTTTAAAACCCTTATGATGAAGCGTGAAAAGAAGCAATCAGAGAAAGAAGTGGAAACTTCCAGGAAAGAGCAGCAGCAGGTGCAGCAGCAACCACTACCTGATAAATTACTTGTTGATGACCCCTCACCGTGCTCTAGTACTCGATGTAGTAGTCCAAACCAGAAAAGGTTGATCAGTGACGTGTCTGATGATGATCCATACATAATGAAATCCTCAACATCTCCTTTCAAAGGCCAAATTGACCTAAACATTCAGCCAGAGAGAGAGGAAGAGTTATCTCCCGGTTCAGACAATGGAAGCACGATGATGCGGATGGTTCAAGATGCTACTGAGAGGTACCTGAGGCAGCAGTGTGCTGATGGTGACAGTAAACAAGCAGGGAATGAGACACTGGTAGGAGGAAAAATAGGCGAAAACATCAGTGATAAGTTGACAGTTGGAAGTAATCATCAAGGTGCTGACAAGGATCACCCTGTAGCTTTTTCCATGAACGCATCTACATCTGGTCCAATCATTTGAGATAGATGTGCTCAATCATCCAATGTTAATTGAAGTAGTACGAGGATAACTTTCGTTGTATTTCCGTCCACACTGCATTGTGCATCGATGGTATCTGTACATAGAAAGTAGAGGGTAAGGAAGTGGACAATATGGTCAATAGACCAATAATTTTGCTGACTTGCATACTGTATCTGATTCTCTCTCTGGGTAAAGATAATGGAGGCTGATGTGACTTAGGGGGAAATACTATATTCAAGCATGTGGAGTTAGTTGGCTGAAGCTATGTACTTCATGTTAAGGAGCTCACTGCTGTCCGCTGGAGGAAATGGGAACAGGTAATTAAGTTGTGTCTACTCTTTAGTAATAGGGAATTCGTTTACCATGTTTGTTCTGTTATACCTGCCGTTAATCGATGTTTACTCTTGTACATCTCAACTTTATTCGGCTCAGTTTCATGTATGAAAGGAAAACTAAAAATAGGGTAGTGATTCTCAAGTTTCGTAGCATGATGAACTCGGAACTTAAAAAGTAAAAAAAAATAACTCCGGGATATAAAGCTCTTCGCTTTGTGAAGGTTGGGAGAGGGATATCAATTATATCTAGTCTTTCTTTTGCATTTTATGAAGAAACTGTTTCTTCATAAACTTGTTTTAACAAAACAAAACATTTATTTTAAAATAACTAGATTTTTTAAATTAAAAAGTTTCAATTTTAGACTAAAGGAGATTTCAATCTTCGGTATACTTTTTTTTACTATTATTAATAATTTTATTAATAATTTATCTTTTAAAATTAAAATATAACAATATGACATTTATTCAAGCAAAAGTGAGTTGTAGCGATTCGTGAAGCCAATTAAGCAGTATACATTATATGAAAATCTATGAGCAATGCCAAGGGATTATTACAGCCAAAATGAAGAAACACGATGATACAAATTAAGAGCAAGCCAATTAAACTAAGAATAAGGAAGAATTAAGATAATTAAAGTATTATAATATTTCTCATATCTTTACATTAGTCATTTTGATGTTTGAGAGGTTCAACATGTATGACTATATTTTTTATTTTACACATACATTTTCAGTTACCATGAGAAATGATAGTTTTAGTTTAAAATATTTTTAATCTTTTGGGAAAACAATATTTTTCATCTTAATATAATTAATTTCCTAATTAAATTCCTCTACTTTTTTGGTTAATTACTAACATTACCATTTTCCATATTCAAGTTCATTTTGTTAATTCCCTTAACAAAAGGGCATATTTGGTACATCATGTCATCACGAAGATAACATGGCATACACCTCGATTCGATATAAATCCACACATTCTCAAGTGTCATTACTAATATGACTTTTTTGGTTTCTCTAGATGTTTAGGTGTGATTTTTTTAAATGTTTGCTTAGATGGCAATCATGTGCTCAGGACTTAGAATTGTGTTCTTGTTAGTTTTTTATTTTTTTTAATTGTTTGATTATTTTAGAGCAAAGATTTGATCTTAATATTATGTTTCAAGGCTTGTTAATATATTATTAACGAGTAGAAGTGGGAAAAATTAAAGAAAAGATGAACAAGGACTTGAAGAATAAAAATATGCACGATGTGCACGTTAGCTACATAGGGATGAACCATCGACACAATCGTGCACTGGATGGTGAGGCACGATCGTGCATTGCAATTTCTAACTCGCAAAATTTTTGTATTCTCACAGGCCTATTTTTGGAATCAAAACAAGTGGAGAAACCCTAAAATGGACCCTAGAAGGATCAAGAAGTATTTAAGGCAAAGAAAACTACCAACAAGGAAGTTGCACATCATAAACAAAGAGATCAAAGTGGAAACATTAAGATCAACTCCAAATTTTCTGAATTTCCAGATCAACACTTTAAGATGTTTTGTTTCTTCTCTTCCTATATTTCATTGTCTTGGACATTAATTTTGATTAGTGGTATGTTCAACATGATTATGGATTTCTAAATCCATATTAGGGTTTATTATTGAATTGTTTTGTTTAACTTTATTCTTGTTGAATTCAATATAGTATTGCTTTGTGGTATTTGTCATGCTCATACTTGGTAGGAAATCGAGAGATTGAATCAAAGTTGTATGTGTTAAGTTACGCAATGAGAGTTAGTGCCTTAATAATCCTACAAATATCAGATTAATAAACAATTGAAGAGAGATCTTAATTATGAGTTAATTATCTTTAGGATTGCTTCAAATCCAATTGAACAGTTAGGAGTAGTTTTGTGAATTGAGAGGCTGCAATTTAATTATTATTTATTTCAATTGCAATTACTTAATTAGATATTGAGAGAGGGTAATCAAAACATTAGGATGTATAGGATCAAGCATAATTGAATTAACGAGATCAAGGGAAGAAAAAATAAGGATAGAATAACCCCTAATTTTTCATTATTGATTAACTTCATTCTTATTGCTAACTTTGCTTATTCAATTGTTTAGTTTTATTAGTTTATTTTAATTTTAGTTAATTTACTTTAGTTAAATTAATTCAATATTTTATTGCCTTAGAAAAGGTGCATTCAGATCAGGTAATTAATCCAATCCTTGTGAGAATGATATCTTTTACACTACAACATACGACTTGTATACTTATATCATGAAAGTTTTTTTTTTATATAAAACTACAAATAAGATTTTGATGTCGTTGTCGAGGATTGAGATAACATCTTATTCAATTTGAATTCCTTTGATCTAATAAGTTTGATACCTTTTTTCTTGTGTGATTGGAAATGCATGAACACAAGATCCACAAAGATTTTGAGCAAGGTAAAGAATTCAAAAGTTTCAAACATCAAAAAGCAAGAAAGAGAGATTCGAAAAGCGAAGTGCCAAGAAATAATAGAAAGAATAATGGTAGAGAAAGAAACCAAGGAGAACATCAAATGACTCTATGGACTTTATGAGATTAGGGTTTACTGTGAATCAACAAGGAATTAGAAGACCACTAGTATATTCAAAATCAAACCAGCACTATTGAACTTGCTGCAGAACAATGTGCAGTCTTAAGGACTACCCAATGAGGATCCTAATGCTCATCTAGCCAATTTTTTAGAGATTTATGATACGTTTAGGTATAATGTGTTGTCGAAAGATGTAGCTAAGATAAGGCTCTTCCCTTTTATACTTAAGAATTGTGCCAAGGCATAGTTGAATTCACTCAATTCAATGAACATCACAACTTGGAGCAACTAGTGCAAGCCTTCTTAGCTAAGTACCTTCCTTTAACGAACACTAAAAGGCTTATAAAGGAAATAAAAAATTTCTAGCAAAACAAAGGGAAGTCTTTATATGAAGGGTTAGAGCGATTCATGGAATTGAAAAAGAGATGTCCACATCATAACTTGCCAAAGTAGTTCCTTCTGTAAACATTCTACAATGGAGTTAATCCACCCATGCGAGGCATCATTTATGCAATAGCTGGTGGATCTTCAATGACGAAAACAATTGAAGCAACACATGATATGTTAGAAGAGATGACAAACAATATCTATCTTCAGACATAAGAAAAAAGTAGGTAACAACCGACCTTTCGATATCAAAAAGGAGTGCTTACTGTAGATTCAGTCACAACATTGTAGGCTAAAGTAGAGAACCTAACCAAAAAATTAAATAGTCAGAAAGACATATCTTCTAGTCCACTCAAGGCAATTCAGTATGGATGCAAGTTATACTGATAAGAAAGTTATATCATAGCTAATTGCTTATTAGAAGAAAACAATAGTACGAAGCAGTTCAACCTTTTGGGAGTGCAGTATAGTAGGGGAGGTAACAATCCTTATTCTAATACTTACAATCTTGGGTGGAAGAACAACCTAAAATTTTCTTAGTCTAACAATGCAGGAAATCAATTGAGAGTTTAAGGAGATTCCAAAAAGACAAGTTCAATTTATTAGAATCAAAGATGGATATGTTAATGGATGGTTTAATGCTAAGGAAGCAAAATTTGACCAAAATTTGAAGAATCATGCATATTCCATTCACAATCTGGAGGTTTAAGTAGGCCAATTAGCCTATACATTGTTTACACGAATTGTGGATAGTCTCTTAAGCAACACAAAAGCAAATCTAAGAGAGAAGTTAAAAACCATCAAACTTAGGAGTGAGAAAGAGTTGGAAGAACTATTCGATAAACAAGCTAAATCCTACCAAGTAGAAGACCAAAAGAAAAAGAACAAGGGCTAAGAGAAGCAAGATGTCATTCCTTATGTTCCTCCTCCTCCATATGCACCAAAGATCCCATTTCCACAAAGTTTGCACTAGAACAAAATGGATATGCAATTTGCAAAATTCGTGGAGAAGTTGAAGAAATTGAAAATTACCTTGCCCTTTGTGAAAGCTTTGGAGAGCATACCCAAGGAAGCAAAGTTTTTTAGAGAAATCTTATCAAACAAGTGGACTTGGGATGATAACTAAACGATCTCTATAACAAAAGGCTTCAGCTCCATAATCACCAACCACATACCCTCGAAGTTGAAAGATCTAGGGAGTTTTACTATACCCTGTGTTGTTGATAATTTAGAATTCTCTAAATGTTTATGTGAATTAGGTGCACGTATTAATCTTATACATTTGTCTATTTTTAGGAAATTGGGCCTAGGAGATATGAAGCTGATTTCCATGCTTATTAGTTAGCAAATCAATATGTAAAGAAACCGTTTGGCGTAGTGGAGGATGTGCGCATAAAAGTGGACAAGTTTATTATTCCTATAGGTTTTTTCGCGCTAGACTTAAAGAGGATTGAAATTGTCCATTAATTTTTGGTAAACCCTTTTTGAATACTAGAAGATATTTGGTAGAGGTCTATGAAGGCAACTTCATCCTTCATATTGGTGACAAATAAGTGGAATTCAATGTGAATATAGTATTGAATAAGCTAAAGGAGGGTGACACGTGTATGAGAATTGATGTCGTTGATGAATGTTTAAAAGAGTAAGAGGAGAAGTCAGTTATAAAAACTATTGATGAATTATTGGTATTCGCCTTAAGTATGGATGGTTTCCACCTCCCACAACACAAACTATTTCAGTCAACTAAAGATTAAGGGAGATTTATGTAACACCCCACTACCGTAGAGTGTATACCTAAACATCCAAAGGACATTCAAGTATATATCCTATGATAATGGTATGTTAAAGCAAACATAATCTCTTAAATGGCATCATAAGGAATATACAATACTTAAAACCTCAACAATGTAGTTATTGAACAAATATTTACATTACCAAACATGAGAAAGTTTACAATCCTTTATACAAAAGTTCTATATGTCAAAGAAACTACA
>JANZLX010000002.1:30817266-30828814 GCA_025531955.1 Erythroxylum orinocense
CATCGATGATGGTCACTCATTGAGTTCGTAAAACTCACCCAAAATTTGCAAATATTTTTCAGGATCAGAAGAATACCCTGTTAAGCAAACGGGAGTATACCTACAGCTTCCAAGTGAAGGATAGGGATCGGATCAGTTCGCGTCTGCATTTTATATCTTTAAATTTTGTACTGAATTGATATTCTGCAACTTTTGTATAAATTTGTATTCCGAAATGAAGGGCTCAAATGGCCATATTGGAATTTTTGTAAATTGGATTGTATGTTTATCACGTCACCCTCGTGGGACACGAACTCAATTTAGATATCACCATCGATGTTGGGTTCGGGTCATCACGGGAGTGGGGTGCTACATTATATGCTTTGATTTGAATGTGAATTTTGCATATTATATGATAATTGTTAGATTGTGTTTTATGAATCGTGTAAATATGTCAATAACTTTGATGGATTGAAATTTATTTAATTTTAAACATAGTCTATTAGGTTGTGAAGAATCATTAGCTCGCAAAATCAGTGAATTGAGGTCTTTGGTTAAATATGCAGCTTACTTAGAATTTAGTGTTAGTTTGTCACCCTCTAAATTGTCACATTCATTCATAATTTGAGGTCTTTCAACTTAAGCATCTTTGCTAGTATTTTTCATAGAAACGAGTAGCTAAAGTAGAAAGGTAGGTAATAAAAAAATCATATTTTTAATTTTAAAATAAATAACTATTCCATTGGCCTTCAGGTTATGAATAGAGCTAGTAGCCAGTTAAGAACGTGCTATAGTTGAGTAACCAGATTAACACTCATCACAAATGTGTGCCTTCGAATAAAAAGGCTATAATAACGTTGCAACCAAGCTGCTTAATAAAAAACATAACTTAGTTGAGTAACCGGATCGACATTCATTAGTAGTGTTTGCCTCTATGTAAAAGAACTAAGTCCATGTTCAAAAAAAGTAAATAAAAAAGGTGTTTTTGAATAAAAACCTTTCGAACTTATAATAGTTTGACTTTTCATAAAAACGTAATCAAGAGTAGTTATAGAGTCTGAATGACCAAAGAATTATAAATGTATGTGTGCAATTGAAAAGGGTAAATAATTTAACACTTGAGTCTGGACTAATATGTATATGTAGTTCAAAGCCCCAAGACGCAAATTTTGCATGATAATGATTTGAAATGACTTGAATGATTATTTTTAAAATTAAATTTATTTCATAAATTTGAAGTCATTATCTCATTACTGCATTATATGCTGTGTGATTTTTTTATGTTTGTTGTTTTGTTTGCTTGAGGACAAGCAAACGTTTAAGTGTGGGGATGTTGATAAGTGTGAATTGCATCAAGTTTTAGGGTCTAGTTTGATATGTATTTAAGTATTAACTTAATCTTTTAATATGTGTTTAGGTTAGAATTGTGTTAGTTTTTTAATTAATTTTATTTAAGTGTTTTTATGAGTTAGTACAAGTCTTTGAGCTTAATTATTATGTCTTTGAGGTACCTTGATTTGTTTGTTAGTGTTTCAGGGTCAACATCGAAGAACGAAGAAGTTTCAGAGACACTCGGGCCAAAACAACGGCCCACGATCGTGGCGCAATAGGCCACGTTCATGGCCTATATGCTACAATTGTGACAGAAGCCCAAGACAGCCCACGATTGTGGCCTGATTGTCATGATCGTGACAGAAGGCTCAGATGTGGCCCACAATCGTGACCTGCAGGGCTATGGTCATGGCCTGCATCGGGCAGATGCGTAGACACTCAAAAATGTCAAGTTTCGAGGGAGTTTTTGGACCTTTTGAACCCCAGAAAACCCTAGGGCTACTCAGAACACAAAAGATATATAAAGAATAAGACAAAGAAGATGAAAGGGACTTTTGCATCAGCCACTTTAGATATGAAACCTACATAGAATTGCTAAGAGATTGAGAAAGAGAAGAAGGAAGAGAGAAGTGGAGAAGAAGCCGACATCGACGTACTTCCTGGATTTGGAGTTTCCCGATGTCGCTGCCTCCCATTTCCATTTAGAATCGTATTTCCTGTTATTTTCCATTTTAATATTGTATAGAATTGGGATTAGTAGTTTGATGATATGATTATGAATGTTGAGATATTTTATACTCACCTTCGGGTTTTTTATCTTTTATTTAATAAAATCTTATTGTTTTATGTTTATTGGACTTATTGTGATTAATTTCTGTGATTGCATAATTCAGTAATAGACTAAGAGGCTAAATCGAATGAAAAATAATTAAATTGAGCTAACGAAAGTTAGATGATTCAATAAAAACAAGAAATTAATCAAATCGGTAATTGTGTGAAGAGAGATCTCACATAGGTTCTTGATAGTTTATTGGACAACTTCATATCTAATTAGGGTTTTTGGATAGATTATTAATTAAGAGATTGCAATTTTTCATAATTTGATTAAGGTTAATGGTTATAACTCGAAAGAAAATAATCAACTTTAGGATCGTCTATGACCAATAATCCGATAATTCATAATCAATTAGGTTAGCGTTAAAGATAGGTAAAAATTCTTCTTTCTCTCAATTGATAGTTTCGTTAGGTTGATTCTTGAGTGTGTATTGCAACTGCTACTTTGTTAATATTTTTGTAATTGATTCTTGGAATTGAGTTGCATGATTGAATTAAATTCTTGTCTTAGTTTTGTTACATTTTGAATTACTGCGAATTTTTTTGGCCTTAGATTTTAGGATTAGATTATCCCTCCTTATGGGATCGACACCTTAGGTACTACACGAACAACTCGTACGCTTGCAAATTATCGAGGTTATTAATTAGAACTTACGCACATCGGAAAAGTTCATAAGGAATACTATAAGGTACCATGTTTCAATTTCTGAGAGTCGCTAAGACTTATTAAATTAAAACAAATTTGTATTAGGCTAGTAAACCTTGTGAAAATCCACGGGAGCGTTGATGTGTATATAACCCACAATTTAGGTTCAACTTTGCCTACACGTAACATATTACCTATAACTGGAGGAGAGGAACATAACGGTGATCTTGAAGATGATGAACATAGTGAACAAATGGATAACTAGAGTAAACATGCGGATGAATACATGGAGGAACATATGGATAATTTTTACATTAATATTTAATTGGTTAATAAATTTAATTACAATAATTAATTTTATTTTAATTAAGTTAAACTTAATAAAGTGTTATAAGAATTTATATAATGATGTTTTAATAATTGAGTCCCCCAAAACTACATAACACTTATGTGATGTTGTAAATTAAAATTAAAGCATTAAAAAATATTGATATATTTTTTACGACATAACAAATAACTGATGACGTTATAGTTTCGCTAAATTTTCTATGTAAATTTCAATTTAAACATTTCTAATTCAATTTAAACGCTATAAAACTAATAATCAGAAACAAACCATAGGTTATTTTTACCCTCTAGTAACCATCTACATACGTGCAGTTCAACATGCGGAACACAATTGGTGAAACCTACTGCGTTTGAAAACCTGTTTTTAGTATCAGAACGACGAGAACTACTGATACGATCACTACATCAACTACAGTGATGGGCCTAACCAATCCATGTATACGCACTACTTCAGAAGCCCCGTACGAGACTACAAGGCATTTGCAAAAACTTGTGCCGCCTGAGTTCATACATTGTTGGAATACACAATCATTGATAAGGGATGTCTTAAAGAACCGAAAAAAAAAAGGCCCATCTAACAAGCCATAAACGCAGATGAATGAATACGTAAGACACCAAATAAAGTACAATCCAGTTCTCCGAATGCAACCAAAGAAGATAATCCCAATGGTCATTCTCCAGCTTGAAACCATGTCATTGACAAAATGCATATGCTGCTACATAATCAATATCTTTCCACTCATCACTCCATTCAGTAGGTTGGGATAATAAACAAGGAAAGAAATGAGAAAACTAGGCCAGCAGATATTGCCATATTTACCAACTGATACCCAGAGCAATCAAGTGCCAGTATTAGGCAATGCTGCCATAAAAGAATTGTACGAAGACTCCAGATCAAAGCCAAGTTGTCGAACCTGCTGAGCGGTCAGCTCATCTGCCGCACCCATCTTAGACAGCTTTGAAATCCATTCTTTCATTTTCGTCTTCCCCTCATAGTCAGGTGGCAAAATACTCAACTTGTTAAGTGAAGCTGACAGGTCTGAGAGCAAAGGATACACCTCATCCACTGCCTTCATATTCAGTTTCAAGGAATCCATTGCTGTAATAAAGTTCTGCACACACTCTGCCACAATGGCAGCTGAGGTAGAGGCTGAGGCTGCTGCAGCAGCTCGGTGTTCCACAGTTGCAGGCACCCCAGAGATCACAAGGCGATTTATGGCAGCTGGACACTCCATTTTGTAGGTGTCTGCAAACCGCTCAATGCTAGGCACGGTATCTTTCAACGTTGTAGCTAGAGTTTTAAAATGGGCAATGAGCTTCTGGCATTCCGTTTCATACTCAGACGAAGAAATAATATCCCGAACATAGGCCTTTTCAAGCTTCTCAGTAGCCTTGATAATAGCGTAGAGCTCAGCGAAGTTCTCATACATTTCTCTCTCGCGCTTGTCGTTCCATAGCTTGACCTCCATTTGAGTATACAAGTGAAAACACGTAAAATAGACACTTCACGGTTTGGATAAATGCAGCTGAGGGTGGAGGATTGGAGAAGAGAACGGGTCACGCGCAAAGAGTACTAATCTTCTTGACTGAACAATAATACATCCAAATCCAAGCACAGGAAAAAGTGATTAGAGACGCATTGTTAAAACGACCCAATATGACAAATAAAGCACGTTAAGTTGAGAAACAACATGAAAGCATAACTAATCACAGGGACTGGTCGTAAAAACACATTGCAAGAACCCAAAATCCAGAAAAGACCAGACAAAATAAATCGCACCTCCAAAGGGAATAACATATCCTTCAGTTGTTAAGGTTTAACAGATGCATTGTTTAACCGACGGAATATGCAAAATACCAAACAGTTTGTTCAACAACACAAAGCTATTAAACCAACAAAAACCCAAAAAAAAAAAAAAAGGGATTATAGGAAACGAGAACAAAATCGAAGCAAAAGGGACAAGGAAAACAATTAAAAGAGACGGGCGTATCTTGAGAATCAAACCATTCACTTTGAAAGACCCACTTACAACAATTAATAGCACAAACCCTTCCCTTCCCAGATTCACCAAGATTCTCAGAAACCAAAGAGTAATTAGCACAGATCAATAAAACCCTAATCCAGATAAACGATTGAAATTTACCTCAGGTCATCTCAGAAATTCGATAATCCCCAATCTAAAAAACCGTGACCTTCGAAATTACAGAAACTGAGCCTATTTCGTTATAAATATATATATATACACAGAGGGAGGGCGGATGATTACAGGAAAAAGAAGCGTGAATTTGTTGTGTGTGTACCTCCGATGGGGAGGGAAGTGGATTTAGAGTAATAATGAATTAAAACTGAAATAAAAGGATGAGTTACGTGCTTACGGCATCTACGTGTAGCAGTTGGGGTCACCAGATGACATTATCTGTAACTTGTACGTCTCTCGCCCTCTCTACTCTCTCTCTCTCTCTCTCTCTCTCCTCTGAACCGAATTGAATTGAAGTGACGCTACATCGCCTTTCATGGGCTCGCATGCCTTCATCCCAATCTCCGCCCGCATACATACATACATACATCATCATCAAAATACCATTAATCAAATTAGGAATAACTCGTACCGTTAATCTCATACCAAAGGTGCGCTTGATTCGTACATAAGAATGAGGATAAGAATATAAAAAGGAAATAAAAAGTGGGAATCAAAATATGAATGCATATGATATTAAATAAAGTTAATAATTATGTTAATATTTGATAATAAATACTAAAATGATAACTTTTACTCATATTTAATTATTATATGATTTATTTTGCAAATAATTAGTCAAAAATTTTAATAATTTATTAATTTTTAAATAATTATGAATGATTTTAAGAAAAAATATATCGATGAAACAAAATAAAAATAACTGTTAAAGAAATCGATGTAAAAGATCGTAATATATATTTTTGATAATAATATTTTAATTTTTCGAATATATATCCTTGGCAAATATTTGATAAATTGCATTTAATTTTTATTTATTTTTGTTCATCTATTGTGTTATAACCAGTGTTTTGAAACTTAGACCGGAGGCCTTACTGGTCATCGGTTTGACCAATTCGACCGGTTCGACCACCAACCGGTGTAATGTTATAATTATATTTAATTATATATAATATTAATAATATTTAAAAAATACAAAAAATACCAAAAATAATTAAAAAATAAAAAATTATTGAACCAGTGGTCGGACTGATCGAACTAGACTGGTCCGACCGGTCAATTAACCGGTTCTCACTAGTTTAATTGAAAATCAGTTTTTAAGAGTAAACCGAACTAGATAACTGACCAGTCAACGATCAAATCGGTCGAATCAACCGATCTGATTCGGTCCGATTTTTAAAACAGAGGTTATAACTTTATAATGTCTTCATGTCTTTAGTTCCCACAAAAGTTAGTTGACTTTCTACTGTGTATTCCAATGAATGAAAAATGCCCAAATATTTTTGTATTAATTTGAATAAAATATGGGAAGTGTTCTTTATAGGTATGTAAAGTAGTCATCAGAGCAAGAAGAAAACTAAAAATATAGAGTTGTTTTGTTCTTATTTTTGCGAAAATTGTACAGTTTTCCATTTGTTAACCATAAATGATATGTTTAAATTACCAATAAACCTCTAATTTTGAAGATTGAGTAACCCTTGGCTATTGCAACTATTGAATGAGGTCTTATGCTCGTATGAATCAAAAGCAGATCTTGAAAGGAAAAAACTGATTTTGATTTGGGAAACCTTCAAAAGGGTGGAGGAGACAAATAGAAACCTTCAAAGAGGCGAACAAGACCAATTTAGAATAGAACTATTAAATTAAGGTTTTAATTGACCTTTTGATAATAATAAAATATAAATACTAATGATGGGTTTATTATTTTGATGAGAATGAATATGAGAACAAGATGATATCATAAATTTAAGAAGATATTGTATAAAGTTGATAAAAGGTAAGATCAAGTTTGTAAATTTGAAGACTAATTCAAGAACAAAAGAAGGAAAAGGGACATTGAGGTCATTCTTTAGTTATAATATTAATTGTAATCTTATTTAGTCACTTTAATGTTTTAAAAGGCTCACTATTTATAAATATTTAATGTAATTTTATTACATGAATCTTTTCATTCATTAAGAGAAATTGGAGTTTTTATTTTTAATAGAAAAATCTCTCTATCTTTCAAACACTCCTTAAGGGACATTTTGGGAAGTGTTTAAATCATAATTGTATTAAACAAATTGAGTTTTAACATTTGAAGTTGTTAAAAATCATGTTTTGGGTGGGGGATTGGTTAACCTATATAAGTTAGTGGTTAATAATATATGTTAAAGTTATCAAATTTTGATGTACCAAGAATTTGTAGTAATATAAGTTAATATATTAGTTGACTAATATGTTATATTGATCGACCAATATGCCTACTGGTTGATCAGTGTCTCAATGGCTTCTAAATCTAATCTATGCATTCAATGCATATTAATCGAGTAATATTGTAGTATCTCACTCTCATAGAACACATACCCGACGTTCTGGAGGATATCCGAATACGTGCCCTACAAGGGTGGCATGCTAGAGCGGTCACATTACTTCTCATGGAATCATCATTAAAACATAACTATCACATTAATTTAAAAACCTAATTCCTCATTTTCATTTCATAAAAACGAATATACATTGTAGCATTACATACTTCACATCCTTATGTGCATATCAAATAATTATCAGAGTCTACAGCTCTATTACAAAATATACTACATGCTACTTAAATGAGGAACTATACAAAATTCTATCTAAATCTTTTAGTCTCAGCTGACCAACTTTTGAGCCATTTCTTCTACCCAAAAGCAGTACTAGATCTCTTCTAAGTTGTCTTAGAAGCTAAATCTGCTCTCTCGCACCTAAAAAATCAATGTTGCAATTTTGATGAGTTTTGCAAACTCAGTGAGCTACCCATCATCAATGGCTCATTCATAACACATAACACATACAGTTCATGTCATCATATAATGCACATCTTTCACTAATTAGCATATAACACCATGTAACACTTGTTTCACATATACACCTTTTTCATTCATAACGATTCATACATTTCAATTCAATCATTCATATAATGCACATTAAATTGTACGTGCAATGTTCATGAGACTCGATTTTATTTATTACTTTAATGTGACCGAGTGCCTTTTTCACTATCCTATATCCATTGTGAATACGGAGCTCATTAATAATTGTCCCTTATCCGTTAGGGATACAAGGCTCATTATACATAGTGAGCCAAGGCTCTTACCACATTCTGAGCTTTAAGCTCTTTTTCACTGGCGACTCCGATCACAACTGTCTTTATGTTATCATGCATTCATATAGTGAAATGCATCATATGTATTCAATCATTCACTTGTACTCAATTATTTTTTGTATTCACAATCACATTCACATTCACCATCGGACCTTAATCCAGCATTCAACAATTAAGTTGAGTATCACATATTCTGTCAAATTCACATACAATGAGCACTTCCAATTTATTATTCATGCATCAAACACCTCAGACATTCAATATCTGGAATCAACACATTCACATCATATAATAATTCAAATTCAGAATTTAAAAAAAATAATAAATCAATGTGAGACCATCTAGGTTACTTACAATATGCCCCTAATAGCTATTGCCTCGATGTCCTAGCAATGTTTGGATGTTGTCGCTATAATTGCTCTTCTATATCATGCAATACATACACATTTACACATTATTAATTTGCTCATTTTCATGAATACTCATTAATATACATATGTATAATGCATGCTCAATGATAATCCCAAGTATATTCCTTAATTCACATCTTATGATCATCCATAAATCATATCTTATGAAACTTTATTTTCCTCAGTTTATCAATTATCTATTCATCAAGCATGCATTTGCCAATCCTTTCCTAGAATTATACATCCACACAATTTCTCAATTCTCATTCATTCATTCATACCTAATTGATATTATTCATAAGAACATTTTAACATCATTAGCAACTTCTAAATTCCAAATTGAGATACATTCATATCAAGTCAATCCATTCTTTAATTCTAATGTCAATCAACATCCTAAACTTATCATTCACTTAAATACTTACTTTAGCAACCATCTAGGTTCATTTCAAACCTCAATTAAGTCTAAAACACAAAGATAAGTAAGAAAACTGCAGCGCACAATCGTGCTTCTGCACGATCGTGCAACTACCTGAGGATTTCTCTCTGTCACAATTGTGTTTGTGCAGATCGTGCAACTATCAGATGACCATTTTGAACAAGCAAATGAGGCTTGAAAATGAGGTATTTAGGCAATAAATTCTTCTAAACAAATGTTCCCATATTTCTTAAGTTTCTAATGGTATCAATTTCATGCAGTTTGGTTCAGTGTTTTGAAAGTTATACTCAAAATACTACAGACTGTTCTCATACCGCGAGAACACACAGTATTCAACTTCAAACCAAGTTTAGGAACCCTTGGAGATAAAATTAAAATTCAATTCCTTCATAAAAGTTGTGTCCATCTATCCATAGTTTAATCTAAAGTTTAAATCATCCCATTTAGATTTGTATAGATCAAGATATGGCTAAAATACAAATGCATTTTCCATGAAAACACTCCATCTAACATATTCCAGCACACTTCATCATCATTTTCATCCTAGTTCATCTCTTTTGTTTAGTCTATCATTTCTAGCTTATGTTGTTAGACCCCAAAAAAATTTTATTTATTACTGATTTATTTGTTTCATTATTTTTAGAGTTGAGTCATCAAATTGGCAAATCTAAATAGAATTTAGAAATTAGAAGTTAGAATGAAGTGTTAGAATTAATATGGTGTTTAATGTGTTAAGAGTGTTAGTAGACTTAGAATAAATGAAAGAAGGGGCAAACTTGGAAGAGACTTACTAATGGAGGGTAAAATGGGAAGAAAGCCCATATAAGTTGTCTTGAATTAGAAGAAGGGAAGAGAGTGACGAAAATAGGAGAGAAGAAGAGAGGTTTCAGTGGAACAGAAAAGAAGAGAAATCAACTTTTTAAAGGTGGATTAATAATCTCTTTTCTTGCTTTATTAAAGTAATGGGTTGTGTTGAGGATGAAGGAGTTAGAGAAGGAAAGGAGGTTGTGTAGAGAATGAAAGGTTTATGTTGGAAGAAGATGAGTTAGGTGAACCCAAGTGATTCTAGGGTTTCTAAACTAAATCCTAAGTTTTCTGACCTAGATGGGGTTTGGGTAGGGTAAATTTGAGTTAGGTTATGTTGTTGAAATTTTGTGATTCTTTTGAAGTTTATAAACTTTATTGGAATGTTGTTTTGATTGGAACCTTGGTTGTTTTAGGAAACCAAGGGAATCCTACCTATGAGCAAAGAGAAAGGCAAGCTTGACTTGGATTTTTGCAAGCTAATTAGGTGGGTAACATATTTATGGTTATAGTGTAATTGGAAAAATTCTTGCCTAAGTGTGTATTTTTGAATTTGACTTGTTGTAAATGTTGAAAAATGCATGATGAAATATGATTATGTTTACCTCAAAAGAGGTCATGACATTTGTATTAAATGAAATAAAGACAAAGTATAGAGTATAAGCATATGAGAAAACGAATATGTGCTTTTGTTTGGACTCGAGTTGAATCATTCTGTTCGTCACGTTCACGTTGACAAGAGCCTTCTCCTGGCTGCCCGCTTATGGCATATGAGCTCCGAAATTAGACTCATTCTATTCATGGGGTAAACTTTGGTTTCTCCATTATGTTCTCATGGAACCCTTGAGCCATTTGCTGTACATCGCATCTTTAATTTGTAATATATGCTGCATTTGAGTGTTATGAGCTGTGAGTGTTAAATTAAATGGAAGAATGCTTGAATTATTAAATATAAGTATATATTTATACATATACTTGAATTTGTGGTCAAATTGCCAATGACTATAAATATGCTAGTCACTGAGTTGTGTAGGTCACCCCACTCTTCCATCCTCAAGTGCAGAAAGAGAAGAGTTATTGGATCCCGTTTCCGGAACCCAACTCATTAACAAGCGAATCACAGTTTAACTAAAATTTCTACATATTTTTTTTCATTTACACATCATTCAAAGTAGTTCCAATTTCCAATTTAGAATTCATCAAGTCCTCAATTCATTTAATCCTTTATATTAGACCATATCGTATTCGAAAACATTTTACTATTCACTATAATCATATCTCTTTTTATCCAACATTCGCATCACTCATCTCATGCCATTCATACACAATTCCCATACCATGTCTATATACATCTCCATACACAATTTATCTTTAATATCCATACTCCATTTCACATTTATAATCCTACACATTTACACCTCAATTCAATACACA
>JANZLX010000002.1:30904403-30917243 GCA_025531955.1 Erythroxylum orinocense
CAGAAAAATTCCTAAAAATCCCTTAAAATAGAAAACAATTTATGGCGCACTCAGAATAATTTTTCAAACCCATTAACTGCGTTAATCCCAATAAAATTGTCTTAGGAACACATACCGGGAATGTCATGTATGCATGTCCAGTAATTTCATGTGCACAATCGTGACTGTGTACCAATCCTATTATGCATGAACAGTACCAATTAATCCCAGTCCATCTCATCCTATGCCAAATTTCTTATTTTACCCTTCCAGTAGGGGGTGAGATGTTACATTTAAGTTCCTTAGAAAGTCATAAATGTGATTTAGTATTAAGGAGTCAAATAGTAGACCTATATTACTCAAGTTATCAAAGAATAGAGATGCCTTTTTCCTATCATCTATCCTATATTTTATTAGCTTATAAAAGTTCCTCACAACTTTAGTAATTTGTTCATTAAGTAAGAATGTAAGGCCTTGAATTAATTTCCCAAATGCTTTTCTCTTTCAAGAAACAAGTGCAGACCCATATTATGCATAAAGGATCTTTTTCATCTAATAATCTTTAAAGCCTCTTTCCCTTTAGTGCTTTGTTTCTCAAGCTTATGGGAGTTATCTCCAATTTGCCTTCTTATACTAGTTTGGTCACTTTACTCCACTTCAGTTTAGTATGATAGTTCCCATTATGCCTACCTCTCCCAATAAATTCTCTTATAGATCTTTCCAGAGATTTGGTTAAGCTTTTTGAAAGAAATATAAAGCCTAATATATGTGCAGAGAGTTGAGCACATATTCAATCTATTGTAATCTACCTTTATAGGATGAATATTTGTGGTACCAAGTTTCTAGGCTTTTTCTGAACTTTCTTCACTAGAGAAAAGCAATCTCTGAACTAAAGCCTTTTTGTAGCTAGAGGAAGACCGAAGTAATTAGTAGGGAGTTTATGTGCCTTTAATCCTACTATACCTGACAATTTGTCTTCTACATATTATGCACTTGCTGATAGGAAAAACTGGCTCTTATTATGATTTAAATATATCACTGATAACTTTTTATAGGAGTGGAAAGTTGCCATCAAGATGCTCACAAATCTATATTAAGCTCTTGTAATCAACATTAAATCAAAAAGCAAATGATAAATTCACCAAACCAAGCCCCTTGCAGTTACTATGAAGATTAAATCTCATATTTTATTAACTAGAAAAAGATTCCATATATATAATGAAAATAAAAGGGGTCTTCCATATCTAAAATTTAAAACTTAACTAGAAATACCAACTCAATGATTTTTTGTTTTAATAATTACTTATAAATTTTACTTGCATTAAAACATCCTTTACTACCCTTTCAGAGTATTCTTAGTATGATTATCCAATTGGATAATAACACTCGTTTCTTTTAAAGGTCCTAAACATAATGAAGCATATATAGATTATGGCATAACATTAATAGAAGCCCCTAAATCCAGTTTATCTCTCTCAATTGTGGTGTTATCTATCTTGCAAGGAATGGTGAATACACCAAGATCCTTAAGCTTGGGTGAAAGTTTTCTTTCGAATACTATTGACACATTTTTCACTATTGACACATTTTTCACCTATCCTTATATTCTTATTACCCTGCAGTTTTCTCTTATTAATGCATAATTCTTTAAGAAATTTTGCATACTTAGATACTTGTTTTATTACATCTAATAAGGATATGTTGACCTCCCCTTTGCAAAATTTCTCCAAATATCATCATACTTCTCTTCTTTCTTTGGCCTCATCATCTAACTAAGAAAAGGAGTAGAATAAAGGGAACTTTTTGTTTTTGACTACAATCTTTATTTTACGTACTACTTTATTTCCATTAAAAGTTGCCCTCTTTGGTTTCTCAATTTTTTTACCACTTTCTATAAAGAAATTTTTTTTTGCCACTTCTTAGTATAATTACATTCATTTTTTTGTATTTACAATAACTTAGGATGGAAACTTCCCCTAGCCTAAGCTTCTATACAAATCATCATAGTGACTAATTGACTTACCTAATTTTCTAAATTTTGAAATAATGGATCTTATCTCTTATTCCAAACATTATTCTGAATATTGAATATTGGATCTTATCTCTTACTGGAACTATGTGGTATTTAAGATAAGTTATTTGATTAAGTCCTCTAAAGATGAGTTCAAATTTTAGCTTTAAGGGACTTATTATCTGGGATAGAATTTTTGTTGCTAACTTTTAGTGAAACCTAGTGCTACTTATCCATTATCATAGTTAAAGTGTGGCTGATCCTTCCAACTCGAGTAAAGGTGTTACAAAAAGGATTGAACTACCTTAGTGATCTTAGAAAATTAACAATTATGTTGACTTGCTCAGTTTCTCCTTTTTAAATTGTTGAGCATATGTCGACTGGTTGCCCTACATTAGCATATACTTAGCAAGCATTAATCTATTGCATATTTCCTATAGCCATTTGTCAATGAGAGAGGTGATGTAAGACAATTGTTGTTTAATAAAGGAAATATTTTGCCTTATTCATCTTTCTTACTAGTTCATCGTGTCTTGTACCAAATTACTAGGAATTTGTGACCATATTTTAAATTAAATATCTAACAACTTCAGAGGTTTTGTTTACTAGTGGTACTATGTTTACGACATCTAACATATTTCCCTCCATTAGAAGTAGGCCTTCATAGAAATATTGAATTAAGTGTTGGTGACTAATTTAGTGTGTAGACAACTTACACAAAGCTTCTTAAAGTGCTTCTAGTACTTATAAAGAGTTTCTCCATTATACCATATCATGTCACATATTTCTTTCTATATGTTTACATCAAGGGACATAAGGAAATATTTATCCAGAAATTTATCATCTCATTCCATAAGTTGATTAAACCTGATGATAGGTAACACATCCAATCTTTAGCAAAATATACCAAAAAGAACGAGAAAAACTTAATCCATTTATCCATTATTGTTTTATGGCTTCATACTAGAATATACTACATTGAACTCCTTTAAGTGTTTATATGGATCTTCATTGAAAAACCATTAAAAAAAGGCAATAAATGTATTAATCCCTCTTTCAATTCAAAAGTTGCTTTTGACTTAAAAAATTCAATGTTTGTTTATTAAAGTTAGGAGTAACCAACTCCCTTAAGGTCCGATATTCGGTTATAGTCGTTTCTATATCTAACTCTTAAGTTTGATAATATAGGGTTTGGAATTAAGTTGTCATTTTGTGACTTTTGTATGGCTTCTCTCTTTAACCTACACAATGTTCTTCCTATTTTCAGATGAAACTATAATTCACCTTGATGAGAAGACCTAGTACTTACCATATATGGTTAAGGAAACAAATATAAGAAAGTGAAATAAATAAAACAAAGAGCACAAAAATTACTAGATTAACTTCCCAACAGTCACCACAATTTGTATGTTATTGCTTACACCCAAAAATTAAACCTTACTTTCAAAACCTATATAGTAGCAAAAGTATTAGTCAATCTCACGTAAAGTATCTAACCCCCATTTTATTCTTGTTCACAAGTACTAAATAGGCTAGATTTTCTCTATAGGATCAACTTTTACTTTCACTGCTATGTAATGTTTTAAGGTAAAGTTTTATTTTTGAGTGCAATGCAATATTTTTCTAAATTACTAATTGTAATCCTCAAGACTCTCATTTCAAAATTAACCAAAGTTCTTCTAGAAATTATCTTTAAAAAACTTACATGTGAAATTAATGCCCAAAAACAATACTACTTTACAACCAATAAGACTAAGTACCAATTAAATGAAATTTAAACAAATAACCATAATATGCAAATACAAATCAAACAAGAATAAATTTTGACATGACTAATTAATAAATTTTGTTTAAAATACAAAAATAAATTTGAACTAAGATAAGAATAAAGATACAAATTAAACATGTATTTTTCAATTTTCTTAATTTTTGATAAAAAACTGAAAGAACAATAAAATTTAAGAAATTAAATTAGGTGTTCACACTTGTGTTTCATTAAGATCCTTAAGAATTAATTCATCTTCATCAATGCTCCTATTTCTTTTGTTAGCTGCAAAATAAAAAACATGTACAACTTTTAGTATTTATACATATTTGAGCCTATAAAAATTATTCTTAAAACTCTTCTCAACCAAGGTTTTCTTGGTTCTTCTAACCAATATTTTCTTGAGTTTATATATCATACTTCTCTTCAAATTACAAAAGCTTTCAATATACCCATAATCAACATGATATTAATCACCATGATAATAATATCTAATAGCATATCTTCCTATATTAATCACAATACTAGTATTGTGGCATAATACTACTATTAAAATTGGGAGTGGCATCGTTTTACTAATTGTAATCCTCATCACCTCCTTTTTTTTTTTGGGTTAGTAAAACAAGGCAACCTTAAAACGAAGCCCTTGAACTTGTATCAGTTCAGTAGAACTTGCATAAACCATACACACAATTCTAGTTGATCATTATTTTCAATTACAGATATAACAAAGAGCAACCATCATTTAGCTGAAGATACAAATATCAACTGCTGTCATCCAAAAGCTCCATGATTATTAGCATCACGGAACTAGTATGATCTTGCCAACGTGCTGGCTACTTTCCATGAGCCGATGAGCCTCCACAGCATCAGAAAATGAAAAGCACTTGTAGATCACTGGCTTCACCTTGCCTGCAGCTATGGCTGGCCAGACAACCTTCTCCACCTCATGGATAATTTGTGCTTTGTTTTCTGGACTTCTAGTTCGCAATCCAGCCGCTGCATCCACACAGAGGACATGTGTTGGGATGTATAAACTCTACTCTAACATTAATAGATCAAAGAGTATAAAGATCATGAGAAAGTTGCATTACCCTGTTGCCGTTCAAGCATATTTTAAACCCCACAAAGTAACGCATGACAACAGGTAGAGCTTTCTATGATCTTGATTTGTCACTTAAATGAGCTTGTAATGCTATGAAAATCAACAGAAATGTGCAGATATCTCTACAACTTCTCAATATGAAAACAAAGCAACCTTTAGACATAACAACTACCACTTCCTGGAAGTCATAATAAGAAAAAGCTGACAAAAGCAAGTTAACTAGTAGAGGAGTTCCTGACAATGCTTTTCAACGAAGATTCAAACAAGAAGATAACCCTCATTAACATATCAGACACGTTTCTTCTATCATCAAAGATTTTAACTGCAACAATACATTATAAGCTTACATGAAGTGCCAATTACACATCTCAAAACGACTGGTATACACATGTATCCAATTCTTATGATGTTGGTAGAATGAAGAATCTGGGGAAAGTAACCACTAGAACAAAATTCAATCAACTGTGTAAGGGAGATCCAAAGAGAAGCATCAACTACATTTTCAATACCTTGCACAGTTAGGCGTTTTGCAAACACAGAACCTAGATTTATTTCTGTTACAGCTCCACTCATAAAGCCAATGATAAAAAGTCTCCCATCAATATTTAAACTGTCCAGGTTTCGCTGAAGGTAAGAAGCTCCAACACAGTCCAGAATACAATCAACACCTGAAATTGAAGATAAGAAGTTAAAACGAAAAGGTTTAATTCTCTTCAATATGAATAAAAAGCTAGGGGGAATCCTTTGTGCACGCTAAAATACATCAAGGTAAAAATTAAACCTTTTCCAGCCGTTTCTTCCTTTACACGTGTAACAAAGTCTTCTGTTTTATAATTGATGCAAATGTCCGCTCCAAGATCCTTACAAACAGCCAACTTCTCCTCAGTCCCTGATGATCAAGAATTAAAGTCAAGATACTTGCTAGTGATGCTCCCAAGACAAATCACATGACATAAGCAAAACTTGTAGCCAGACCTGCCGTCACAAACACTCTAGCCCCTTGATACTTCGCAATTTGTATTGCAAACGTACCAATTCCACTAGAGCCCCCATGAACCTGAAATGATTAATGTCAAACAACCGGTAAACAATAAATCAAGACCCATGGATATAGGGACAAACAAAATAAAGAATAAGCACGTTTTGAACTAATACTTATTAGGGACCGTTTCAAAGTAGCATAGAGATGTCGACTTGATCCCAAATGATTTTCAAGCACCAATTTTGTAAATCTCAATGAGACTAAATAAGCAATATGAAAACAGATTGAACAAGCCGCCAAGTATTACATACCAGAAAAGTTTCTCCAGCAGAGAGCTTACTGGTCATAAAAACCGTGGACCAAACAGTACAAGCAACTTCAGGGAAAGCAGTCGCATCCTTGAGCGACACACCAGCCGGAATGGGAAGCACTTGCCCGGCCGGAACAGCCACTTTCTCCGCATAACCTCCTCCACTAAGAAGAGCACAAACCTTCACCAACATAACACAATTAATACGTTAACATAAACTAAAGAACTTACACGATTTCCCACCTCCTTATCACAAAGTTGTCTAATAAAAAGTAAAACTTTCACCAACATAACACAATCAATAGATTAAAAGGCTCTACTAAAGAGAGACGATTCCCACTTACTAATCAGAACCTTCACCCGTAAAAGATTGAAACTTTCACCAACACAACACAATCAATATATAAACAAGTTCTACTACCCAACTCACACAATACCGATTTCCTAATCATAAAATCTCTCATAAAAATTGAAATTTTCACCTGATCGCCGACTTTCCACCTTGAAACTTTATCGCCGACGGCCTCAATGATACCGGAACACTCCAGGCCAAGATACACGCTGGCTCCTTTGGGCGGGGGGTAAGAGCCTTTCCTCTGCAGCGTATCGGCCCGGTTCAGGGAGGTAGCGACCACGTTGATGAGTACCTCATCGTCTTTGATTTGTGGGACTTCAACATCTTGTACTTGCAACACTTCTGGGCCACCCGGTTTGGTTATGACGACAGCTTTCATTTTCTGGTTTTGGTGTTTATCATTTATCAGGTGGCTGAGGACTGTGGCGAGTGAAGATTGGAGGTTGAACAAAGCGGACGAGGAGGTGGCTCTTATATCACTATCATACGTATTATTGCGATTTCTTTGCTGCTGACGCGAACAGCATCAAAACCATCCACGTCTCAACAAGCATCAGATAGGCGACTCCCATTTAGTTCTGTTAATATTAACGATCCTGCATTAAGCCCATTAGATCTTCCGACGATGAGTTGTTAATAAAGATGGGCTAGACCCTCTTAACCAAACTTACAGCTTTATATAGGGGTGAGCATTATTCGGGTCGGCCCGACTTAAATTAATTCGGGTAAAAAAATTTTCAAATTTTGGGTAATTCGGGTATTATCTGAATTATTTTCGGGTCAGGGTCGGGTAATTCCAAAAAACTTCGTACCGGCCCAATTACCCGAATTAGGTTATAAAAATACAAAATTTCGGGTTTTAAAAAAAATTATCAAAAATAACAACTTTGGGTAATTTGGGTAAAGCCGAACAAAATTTCAGGTAATTCAGGTCGGGTAAGCTCGGGTAAGAAAAAGTTCGAGTTCGGGTCGGGTAAGATGAAAAAAAATTCGAATAATTTAGGTTGGACCCGAACAGTGAAATTTCAGCTCGAATTACCCAAATGCTCACCCTTAGCTTTATGGGTCAAAGTTTTAAGAGTAAAATATCATATGGATCTAAACCATATCCCTCCTACTTTAAAAAGGATAGGGGCTTCGAGTTTTTGACAGAAAATTGTTACAACATGGCAATATGCCCAACAGGGTTTTAAATGGAAACTGAGAAATGGTCAACACATCTACTTCTGGCTGGATAGGTGGGTGAAAGACTGGGACCCACTAATCTCAGTAGCAACCTCTCCGTTCTCAGCTCGAATCCTGTACGCGAAAATAGCAGATTTGCATAACGAGGAGGACAACTGGAAGTGGGACTTGTTTCAACAATATCTCCCCTCCACAGTCTGTATGGATTTAGCAGAGTTAACTGTTAATGTAGAAAATACAGGAGAAGATATCATGAGATGGGGTCCAACTGAACATGGGAGTTTTACTATAGCGTCAGCTTACGAATTAATCGTAGGGTACACTACAGATAGTTATGCTGGTTTTTGAGTCTTAATCTAGAAATAGGCGGAGCTCCAGCGAATTCGAACTTTCCTCTGGTTAATGACCAAGAAAAAACTCCTGACTAACCAACAACAAGTAGCGAGACACATTGCAATAGATAGCAACTGCCACATATGCGGGCAGGAAGAGTCCACCTTACATGTCATCCGAGAGTGTGCGAGGGTGCAAGCTTCTAGAGACAATTTCCCGCCGGGATGGTGGATGTAGATTTCTTCCTTCAAGACGAGGAGGTATGGGTGAAATCTAACCTCATGAAGTATTCACAAGTGATACAAGGGGATTGAGCTACTGTTTTTGGAGTTGTATGTTGGATGTTTTGGAGTTGGCGCAACAAAAACCTTTTTGACGTGGACTTTGTTTAGCCGAAAAATGGTTCGAGGGCAGTTATGGAGTATGTGAAATGGATAGTCAGGGCGAGGGCAGTGAAAATTTGTGTGTTTCTGAATCAAACAATTTTGGTGAGTAGGTTAGTAAGGTGAACCAAACCACCTACAAACTGAATTAAGCTAAACACGGATAGAGCGATTAAACAATGGTCACACATCGCTACTGCAAGTGGGTTAATTCACGATTGGCATGAGCAATGTTGCGGAGGTTTTACTCAACAGATTGGAAGAAGCTCGCCCCTAACAACTGAACTCTGAGGAGTCCACTTGGGCCTTACTTTGGCTTGATCCCTTGGATATAGCTGGATCATATTAGAAGTGGACTCCTTGGAAATCATTAACATCCTCTCCATTTCTAACACAGAGATTGAAGGTAATAATTTTTTGTTGGTAAGTACCCGTGGACTATTTCAACATGATTGGAAGATGTAGATGCAACACGTGCATAAGGAAAGAAATCAGTGTGCAGATCACCTGACCACCCTAACAGTCCTAGCCAGCCCTAGCATGCATATTTTTCAAGAGCCTCCTATGTTAGTTCTGGATTTCATTCGCAGTGACACGCAAGGAGCAGTGTACCGCAGGGTACTACGACAGTGTTTTCCTTTCACGTTTTGAGTTTCCTTTGTATCAAAAAAAAATTACCGATGCTGTCAATCATTGTGATTCATGATTAATAATTTATGTTAATACAAATAGGATCACCTTCTAATTTTAGAAGTTTACAGTATCATTTTGATTACAATCGCATGTAGGATTGATTATTGCTGCAGCGACAATATGTATGTGATGATTATTCAAATTGGTAAGTAACTTTTTTTGGCAGACTTAGAGGTTTAAGATTCATCATCCAACAACAATATAAAACTTTATCAAAAGTTGAGAAGATACAGAAAATGGTTCGATTTAAACCAATTTAAACCCAAGTTAATAGAATCGGTTGGATCAACCATCACTTTCTAAGCATATAGGATAGCACAATTATATTCGGTTCAAAATTGGAGGACGATTGCAATATTGGATCTTGGAATCAAATTAAATGATTTTTTTGTAAACTAATCAATGTTAGGAAATTTTATTTTGCATCTCTACAGATCCCTCACCCTGTACTTAAACCAAGGTAAGGAGTTAAAACCAGGATGAGGGGTTGATGAGGAGTTAAACCACGATGAGGGGCTGATGAGGAGTTAGATAAGGAATACGGGTAAGGAAAACTGCAATCATAGAAAGCAACGATAAACATTGCCTTGGTGATCATCCAAGGGACCAGAAAGTACCATCTCGAATACCAAACCTCAATATGAAAGTCTGCGCCACCAAATTTATTAAGAATTCAGTAGTATGATCAGCCATGTTACTAATTTAATTTAATTGCTGAAGGCAGATGAATGCAAACTAGGAATTAAATTTCTTTTTGATCTTCATCACATATTGAATACAAACTCTCTCAGGCATCATGAGTTCATCAAGGATACCGCTTTCTTGCCTTCTGACCCAGAATTGTTGAGCAACGCTGCAAATGTCTAATGGAAGTAACCAAGAACTTGACCACCTACATTTCGCCTGAGGGCTTCTTCATGATCCAATACACCATCAGGAGTTGTGATCACAACATAACCCCACTGCATGACAGAAGTCATGAAAACAATACCATCCATACTCAAAATGTCAAAAACAATGCATTTCACAAAGAATGTTCCATATATTATTACTTCAGAAGAACATGAACGAACCTGTTTTGAGGGAAGTGCTCGCAATCTGTATTTTTCTATTTCTTTGGCCTTGAGGTCTTGCCTAAATGTGATAGCTCGGCAATCAGTTACCCTGCCTTGTAGTTCCACAGTGATCCTCCCAACTCTATGCAGATCATGAACTTGGAAATTCTTGATATATCCTAAGATATAGACACCAAATTGAAGCCGTCTTAATAAATATACGTACTTGATTGTTTGATAATTTGAGCTCCACAAACATACATACGAAATAATGCAATAGCTGTTTAAATAGATCTACTAACATCTTCATTGAGACTTTTACTATATCTAGTTAATCTTGTATAGGGACAAAGATGGGGGAAAATCAAAATAGTTAAGATGGAAAGGGGAGGCTATAGAAATTATTCAGAATTTCTGCAACTGAATGTGTAAGAAAAGTAATGGGGACAAAGCATCTAATTCTTGAGAAGAAATTGTATTTCACACTTCTGACATTGTGCTTGAAATCTTATTGATTTTAAACCAGACGCAGGAAAGAACTATTAGGCTTTCTCTTCTTTACCTTGTTCTAGATCAAACATACAGTTGGGGTGCCAAGCAGGACCCTTAGCCTTGCATGCAAATAGAATTTCTCTCAAACAAGGGCATTGATACACCATAAATGCCTGAACAGCAATGTCTTTAGCCCCCTTCAAAAACTATAAGCTACTATGAACAGCCTGCTGCTGACTATGGCTAAGAGAACATCTGCACTGAACCTGACAATCAAACAAAGTCTGATACTTCAAAAAGCTTTCCTGGTCTACTCCTAAAATTCCACAACACTTCTTGAAACTTTCTTGTCGGAAACTCAAGTTTGAAAATGATTCTAGAGCTTCTGAGCTATTTAGCATCCTTCAATATCAAACACCAACAAATTACAAAACCCTTACTCCCATTCTATCGGAGACTATAAAACAGAGTACGACTCAAAGGCACAATCAATTGACTTTCAAAGTAGCTCAGTCGAATATCATGAACAAAGGTCATTAACAGTACTCTTCATGTCAACTAGCTCCATTGGTAGCAAACAACGGAATGAAAGCAAGCACCTAAAGGACATCCTAAACTATATTGCCGCATTCCTTTCATTGAGCATACACATGGAAGCTTGAATCTTCAACTTACAAGGACTTCAGAAATTGTTGAAACAGATGAAGTACAGAAGAACATATACTCACATATATGCAAAGGCAATGAGAACGCAAAAACAACTATTGGCCCTTAAACTTCGAACATATAGAAAAATCCAGAAATTCCTAACCATATCTACGACTTCTAATCATATAATCGTGTGGCTAAGCAAAGAAAAAAGTAACCTTTATTCTTCATGATCCCTAAAAAAGACGACATGAGAGTAGAAATCGGTTGAAGCTCCACGGTAGCTTTCCCTCTCCTTTCCGCGTTCACTATTGTCCTCAACGCATCGTTTAATATCCTCCTCCCCATCTCTCTCTCTCCTAACAACCCAGAGCCGGTAGCTTGCCAATGGAACTGGTATAGAAAGCGAAGCCGAGGACTGACACCTGCTGTGCGGTTTTGGAAGATCCGAGCGTCTGTCTAAGAACCTAAGAGAAGTCGTCACTCTCAAGTCTCAACCATCTTTTGTGTTTTGGAGTAGGGCCTATGGTGGGTTGTACAGAAATCTTAGCCCAACCCAATTGCCAGAGGCGTCGTTGATCCTGGAATTAGGCCGGAGCTCTCATCTTTTTGTTTCTGTTTTGTCTTGTTTCTAAAGAATGTTTTGCATTGCAACGACAATTCTTAATAGAAATTACGTTGAGAAAAGTTCAGTGATACACAGTTTAATTCTTATTCAGAATATTAAAATATAAAAAATATTATTAAAAAAAGTTTAATTATTTTTATTTTTGAAAACTAAAAGTTCAAGTGTTAATGCAACTCTTAAATATGTTTTTACGATTACGACATCTAATTGACAAAATAGGAAATACACTTCTGATTCTTATTTTTCTCTCTTTTTTCTTAAATTTTAACATTTTTTCTCTCTTTTTTATATTTTTAATTTTTCTTAAATTTGAATTAGTTTTCTAATTTTGAGAAATTTTCATTGCTTGAATCTTTAATCAATCTCTTTCAAATTTATGAGCTTTTGTTGTTCTTCTCTTACCTTTTCTATATCTTGTGAATATGACACTATTTTCTTTAATTTTAAGCATTGTATTCTTTAGGTTTGTTACAACTTTTTTTTAAGCTCTGTACTTTTATAGTTTCTTTACAACAAAGAGGGATTTGGATTAAGATTTGGAGGCACCCATAACAACTCTTCTAGTTTTTTTTCTTTCATTTATTTTAATATTATTTTTTTCTTTTATTTATGCTATGTTCAGTAGTTAAATCCCAAGTTAGGATTAAGGATGTAACTTTCGATGGATCTTTTGTTTTTTAATACATGAACTAATATTCGTTTTGTTTAATTTATTATCTTTTTTCTAATGTTGGATTTATGTTTGATCTTCGTAGATTCAATTAGAAGCACTGTATAAAAGACTGACTGGGGAAGTATGATTGGTGCACTAAAAGAAAAAAAATACTTTAACTGTAGCGTCCCCTTACCATAGAGTACCTACCGGAACGCCCGTAGGTCATTCCGGTACATATCCTACGATAAGAGACCACTACTG
>JANZLX010000002.1:30948531-30976416 GCA_025531955.1 Erythroxylum orinocense
AGACTTCGAGGAAAATGCCAAGAGTTCCCAACAATGAAGGACATCATCCGTGTTTTGAGGGGGAACAAAGGGAAAGCTCGAGAGAGGGACCCCTGGTGGAGTAGAGAGCCACAATTGGACCAGTTATCATGCCAGAGAAAAACCCTCCATCCATCTTTAATTACACAGGAGGTCTCCTGGCGAATATCATCTCAAAACTTCAAAAGCTGATTGAGAAAGAAAGAATGCGAAGCTTGCGATTGGATAGCCCAGATGCTTTTCCCTTTAAGAAAGTAAACATGGAGCCACTTGATCCACAAAGTGTTCTTATCCTCCAGAATCCACCAAAACTGCTTAAGAATCAAAGAACGGTTAGAAGTTTTAATAGAAAGAATATTCAAACCTCCTTTTTGCTTTGGATGGCAAATGTCAACCTATTTCACCTTGGCTGCACCAGGGTCACCATTTGAATGACTCCACAAAAAGGTGCGGAATAGCTTCTCAATTTCCTTGATAATACTATGAGATAAGAAGATGTGAGAACTCCAATACACATGCAAAGAATTAAGGATAGACTTGATAAGCTGAAGCTTCCCCGCGTAGGAAAGCGATTTATTCACCCAAGACTTGATTCTTTTCTGTATTCTTTCTAAGAGGGGGCGACAATCTGGTACATAAAAGTTTATCAGGTCTAAGAGCTTCTCCTATACCCTAAATAGGAATTTCGCATTGTTATTCCAAAATTCAACTGCACCTGACATATGTCTTTATAATCACAATGTTGCAATAACCATCACGAGTTTTGTATGCTCTGTTTTCGTAGTTATGAGTGCAAATATGGCTTCCAATGCTATGCACTTTGGAAATTTTGTAATTGACACTTATCTTCATGTATGCGGGAAATGTGTGTGCTTGTGAGTAGGGTAGAGTTGCATGTGTCCATTGACAAAAATCTTCTTGTCACATAGGTTTGGAGGAAAGACTATATTTGTAAAATTAAAAAAATGTAGCAAAATATATAACTATGATAGCATAAAATGTAGCCAAATATATTGGTTATATTTTGGAAAACATAGCCAAAAATAGTGTTTACAATCATGGAAAATGTCACTTAAAATTTTCTATGATAGGGAATCAGGGGCATTTTCAATAGTAAATTAAAATGTGACAAGTAATAATGCACAACATTTAATGATAAATTAGCTACGTTTTTTATTATTCCCTATAGCTTAATTTGTTAAAGTGTCGTTTTTAACATATTTAGGAGCCTAAAGGGTAATATACAAAGAATGAGTCGAAGAGAAAAAAACTTATTTAAATTAAGTTGAACTTAACTATAAAGTTTGAAAAACTTTAGAATTAAATATAAAATATTTAATAAATAAAGACTAATATGATATAATGGATTTTATTTGAATATAATTTAATTACAATTTATTATAATTTTAAATAAAATTTTATTTCAATTAAATTATTAAAAAGACCAAACTCCATTACAAATTTGCTTAAGTTCTAAAGGAGTTAACACTTCTTATCTAATCGTCTCTACACAATTGTAGAATTTTTTTCAACATGTTTTATGGATGATATTGGAAGTTAGACACATACGCAATTACGATCAATAAGATGAGCAAGTTTCATAAACAAATTCAAGAGAAAATAACAAGAAAAGGATCACAATTTACAAAATGATACAAATTATGATTCATATTTTGTTATGTTTTATGTGTTAATCGTATTATAAAATTTAACTAATCTTAACTTTTGAAAAATTATACAAAACAATTGTATTTATTTAGCTACGTGCAACAAGTAGTTTCGCCCCAATTTTCCAACACTTTACTAGGTAAGTGCAAGATTATATATAATACACTAATGAATTGACCTAATGATAGGTCTCGATCAAAGCTACACAACAATCAAGTAGTCAATTAGAGTAAAAATGAGAACCGTAATTTTCATTTCAATGCAATTAACATATTTCTACAGCTAATCAATTACTTCCTAATTTTGAAGAAAACCAAATTGACAGGACTCCTCTAATTGACAATAGTAGTAGAAGCCAGGGTATTAGAATAGACTCCACTATACGTTTGACATAATCAAGAGCATAACAAGTAACAGATAATGTTAAACCAACATAACAAATGAAAAGTTTGACCACAAGTTATGTAATTTAAATAATCATATTGCACCAGCCATAATTATTGCTGGTATTTGAGATTAACTATAGGCACACCTATTGAACATTAGAACTCAACATCTAGATAATGCAATCCACCATCCCAGCACAGTGAAATTACCTCTTACCTTCCGGAAAATGACTGAATTTGGAAAGTTGCTGCAAATACTATGAATATGAAGTATACACATCAAACTTGCAAGCTCTACGTTCTTTAGAAATTTAGTTACCTATGTCCATCGCCCTTGTTCTTGCGTCTTTTGAGCCTAAAACTGGAAACAGGTAGCTCGAAACTAAGTCCACTGGGTCCGTGGTTTGAATACAGAGATCAGGCAGATCATGATTGGACTTGGAGGAGGCTTGTAAGATTTGATTACCTGAGAAAAAAGAAAGAGCAAAGAAGGTAACAAGTTGCACAGCAAAATGTTGAACAATATATTTGTACGTCACGTTGATGAAATGAACAATATATTTGTACGTCACGTTGATGAAATGCTGCAGGAGGGGCTCGTGCCATCGTTTAGGGCATCAAATCTTTGTTCTATTCTTCTGTTCATAAAGATCCCATCATCTAATGAATGTGGATCCTATTTATTGGATGGATGGGATCTTTTACGAACAGCAGACGTGTTCCCATCGTTTAGATAGGTCCTCTTGACTTGTAAGATTCAAATCACATCAAGACATTGAGATGTAAGACTCTGAGCAATGTATAGCTGCCATATCTGACAAGAAATTGAAAAATAATTGTCTGATTCAGATTATGTCACGCCGACGAAAGGCTGAACCGTATATCATTAATTTATTGAAATGACGCCTTTCATATTTGATTTAACATTGGAATTGAAACATTGTAGGTCTTATCTGGAACCCTTTCCTAATAATAGCCTGATAAAACCGAGCATAAAGCCAATTAGCCTCCATTAATGATGGAATTCTTGATTATCCACTTCCGAATTGCAGGCGATAAAGAGATTCATCGTCAAGAAAAGGAGCTCTCGTGAGTCAAACAGCATTTATCACATTTCTATACTTACAATCTAGAAGTTCAGTGTTCACGTTACAATCCCAAAGAAAACTACAGGGGGAAAAATTTTAAAGAAGGGATTATAGCTAGTGGGTAAATGACATGGCCGTCGATTTTTCCCAATTTTTATATTGATTATTAAATTGCTTATCATGTTCACAGCTGAGTGATAGATCATGATACTCCTTGAGAAAAAAGTAGGGACTGAATCAAGATAAGGAACTTGATATGTATGAGATTACTTAGACAGGGAAATAGGAAACTACAAAAATCTGAAGTTTAAATCACCTGGTGTCATGCATAACAATGCATGATGTCATACACACATATACAAAACACGAGGAGCTTGAACTCATTTAGTTTTGTTAATGAACTCTATGTTATGATGGAAAACAATAATGTAGAAATTCATTCGACAAAACTAATAATTTCACTACTAATAAAATACTTTATATATTTATGTCCTGAGAAATGATATTACACTTAATTTGTTTATATTTTTATCACTAGCATGGTTTTGGCATTCTTAGTTAAAAGTTATTTAATTACTCATACTTACTAATTCATTAATATTATTTTTGCTAGTCATATTGAAATTTTGTTAGAAGAAGTGTGAACATCGCATGGGAAGAAAAACTAATCACAAAGGAGAACAAAAATACAGGTAGAAGTTTTTATTCCAAACCACAAAATTTCATCTATAAGAAGTCAAGAACACATTTGAAAGTTACAAATTAACTCATCACATCTTGCTTTTTGACTCACTTTAAAATTGCAAATTAAATTATCCATTTAAGGCATTAAATGTTAATTTGAAAATATAAAAATTTTCTTCTATAGGATGGTAATTGGAACAATCCTGATTCTCTAGTTAGGTCCAACCTGATGAACAATCTAATTGATCTTTATCTTAAAATTTTTAAAGTATGATATATCATCTACAACAACGAGTCTCAAAAGGAATTCACTTATAAGTTTGAGAATATGGCACCAAACTATCTTCTAAGAATAAATTAGGTGGACTCTTATGTTTTTCTTAAACATTCTTACGAGATTTTCAAATTAAAATTCTGTAGAGCTTTATTCAGGCTCAATTGCAAAACAAAAGCTACATATACTATACAGGCTTAAATTCTTCAGTATTCTTAATCAGTACAGGCTCTGCAAATCCTCCTTAAAATCTCTAAATTACCTCCTTTCAAAATGCAATACTCATTAGTTGTTTGGAATTTGATCTAAGCTATTTTCAACTGAAGGGGTCCATAAATGATTATGAAAAAGTCTTTGAATGGCTTGACTGCTCTAAGGCAACTTATCACTCAGAAGATAAACCTATTCTCACAAGAGTTTTGAGCAGTACAATATATGCAATTTGAAGTGGGAGGAACATTAGAGTATTATAAGGCTTTAAAAGCCAAAAGAAAAATATCTCAGAAGTTTTCAAACAACTTGATATCTAATCTAGCAATAAATGTGGTCCCTCTTTAGGCATCTCCTAAAACATTAATATGCTTTTAGGGTAAGGAGTGTAAAAATATGGTCTTTATGATATGATTGACATTCATAACTTTAGGATCTTAAATAAACAATCATTGCAAAATATTAGGTATAATATTGTGTGTTTGATATGGAAGATGTCATTGTCGTAAAGAGATCAAGAAACTTCACTGTATTCTTGGCTAAAATTGGTTTCCATCTATTGACCCTCTTACAACTACAGACACTTGGTGGAAATTATTTGTAACCCTAAATAATATAGAGATTAATTTATATATCTATGAATTTTAATCTGGTACATCCATTAAGTGACCAAAGTAAACGGTTGAGATTTATTCTACTGTTAAATAGGAAATGGATCAAATATGACTCTTTAATTATATTAATATAATTATTAATAAATTTAGAACATAGCCACTAATCAGGTCACGTTTTTACATTCTTTTACTTGGCTTGATACTTTAAATTTTATTTCAATAAAGTAAACATTAAGCATGCATAAACGAATCTCCTAATATCTTCATAATTTACCTCAACATAATAAACCACATAATACGAGTTATAACAGCCATACACTTCAATATCGCATACTTCCTTTTATATATCATAATACTAGTAATTTATCAAATCAGGTAATAATATGAGTGATATATAAATATTATAAAGGTCCGCATTTATGTTTTATAGACAATTTTATTTCTTATTTAATAACAATTACATGTATAAAATCATAATAAATAAGAAAATTTTCTAACTAGAAACTTCATTAAGCTTAGGAGTATCAAACCTTCGTAAAAAATAATCATTAACATATCCAAGGCCTATTCTTTGAAAATGTTCATTAAATATATTTAGTGGTAGGCCTTTAGTTAAGATATTTGCAACCATAAGATCCATCTTAATATGTTCAATACACATTCTTTATTTCTGAATTTCCTCCTTTATGACAAAATATATCAATTTCATATGTTTAGTTCCTCTGGAGTAATTATCATTCTTGAAAAACATTTGTTATATTATTATCACATAAATTTTTAGTGGCTTAGTAATAGTGTTGATAATCCTAAGCCCTTAAATAAAGTTTTGTAGTCATAAGGTATGAATTGTGGCCTCAAAAAAAGTTACAAATTGTGCGTCCATAGTGAATGAAGCAATGATAGATTATTTATCACTTTTTCATGAAAATTGTTCCTTCTAAAACACGTAGGCAAATGTTGATTTTCTACTGTCAATGCATTTAGCAAAATCTAAATTTGAATATCTAATAACTTCTAACGGATTTGTTCTTCTGTACATATGCATAAAATTCTTTATTTCTTGAAGATATTTTAAGACTTTTTTTTTACAAATTTCTAGTAATCTACACTAGGATTACTTTGATATCTACCTAGCATTCCAACCATGACGATAATATCAAGTCTTGAGCATGTTCGCAAATGTGTCGGACTGCTGACAACCGGAGTATATGGAATAGATTCCATTTGTTATATTCCACACCATTCTTTGGACATTGCATGAGACTAAGTTTATCCCCCTTTTTGTATCAAGACAATTTCTCATCATAATCATATCCAGTCCGAAGTCCCGCAGTGAAGCAGAGTCTGGGGAGGTCTAATAGTACGCAGCCTTACTCCTACATAGTAGAGAGGTTGTTTCCGGTAGACCCACAAACAGATATGATAATAAAAGAATGATATAGGTTAAAGAGTAAAAATGAAAAATAAAATAAAATATTTAAATAATTTTTGAATAGAAAAGAGAATTAAAACTTTTAAAAAAATAATAGCTTAAAAAATATTACATATCTTCATGAGGAGATGCACATCTATAAAACAAAGTTTTAAGAAATTTATAGGACAAATATACCTTACATGTTATAAAGTTATGCTTATACCTGACGCGGTGCAAAGTTCTGCTCACTATTTATCTAAGTTGTGTATGCCAATTTTGCGCAAAGACATCTTTGAACTCGAAAATTTTGATAGCTAGTGGCTGAAGAAGCACCACATTGCTTGGCTAACTTTCCTCTCTTCATCCAAGCAATACCAAAATATTTTCAAGCACTGTAACTTCAACAACGGTTTTGGTGTCGAGTATCAACCAAAATACATTTATGGAAATTAAACTCTAAGAAGAATAGCCGAAGATTTATATACAAACTATTAGAGGACCAAGTGATAGCATGAGAGGAATGCTTCTATCACCATATTTACCAACCAAGTATTTTATTATGTCATCTGATTCATACATTGCAAATCCAGTATTTGAATCCACCAGTATTTGGATGCATCATGTAAAGACAAGCACTTTATACTCTTAAGTTAAAAACAATCAGTAACATGCAATACAAGGAAACACTTTTAGAACCAAACCAGTAAGACATAATAGATCTCAACCTTAATGGTAACACTATAAAACCATATCTACCACTGAAAACAAAATAGCAACATAAACAAAAGCATAAGCAAACTAGATCTAAGAGAAAATAGTGACAAACTGAAACCCTCCAGTTAAATAGTGACAAAACCTAATATCCCTTACCTCAAGCTCCAACACATCAATCTCCAAACAACTAAAACAGATCTAAATCAAAACCAACATCAACAAAAGTAAAGCAAGCTTCTTGGAATGTGTACACAACAAAGGAAAAATGGGATATCAAAAAGGAACCTCCTTTATGCGAAAACACAATTAAAAGGTTCCCTCTTTCCTTCACACAGAAAACAAAATATCTATGATCCAAAAATAGAAATAAAGACAATGGCACTTACCGTAGCCAAAAAAGCTCCAATTCTTGAGCTACTCCTTAGCTTCAAGAACATGCCCAAACTTTTCAAATGCCTCTTTCAAATCTCTACCGGAAATAGACCACGAAAGGCTACTCTTTCGTGTTTGGCATTTGGCGTGCTAGATAAATAAAGGCTTAGAAAGTTTTAAAAGAACTAAGGGTTCCGCCGATGCCATCTTCCGATCCTTGTTGGTTGGAGCAGACATGCTTACAGCTTAAAGAAAAAACCTGGCAGATGAGAGACACCTTCCCACCGGCAGCATGCCATGATTGGAACCCAATCCATAGTCTACTGTGAACACTGTCAACCCTATTGATCATTCCTATTGAACATTTTTCATATTAAATCTCTCAAGAATTCTTTCGATATAGTCTTTCTAAGATAACCCTATCAGTCCTTGTGATTTATTTCAGAATATTGAAATTCTTATCACATAGGTTGTCTTTCTTATATATTTCATTTTAAAATCCTTATTAATTCCATAATCAAGTTCTAACTCTTACAAATAAACCATATAGTCATCAGGAATAGATGATTTCCTTATTCTTATAGTATTGTCTAAAGCTATTCCACACGGTTCATTTGTATCAATTGGTTGTAACTTAGTTTCTTCATGAGGTAATGTTTCATTCAAATGTTGTTCAGAATTATTTTGTTTTTCCAATATTAGGGTAAAATTTGGTATAGATGTGGATACTATAACATTTATGGGTAATGGATTATAGTAATGGAACATCAAATCATATTTCTTTAATATCCACAACAAGTTTTCCAACACTCCCACAAACTTCACCATTTTCATTGAACTTAGAATTACCTATTTCAACAATTCTTGGATTATGGTTTGGACGGTAAAACCTATACCCTGTAGATTTCTCTTGGTAACAAATAAAATA
The DNA here is from genome assembly GCA_025531955.1 of Erythroxylum orinocense. NCBI lineage: Eukaryota > Viridiplantae > Streptophyta > Magnoliopsida > Malpighiales > Erythroxylaceae > Erythroxylum > Erythroxylum orinocense. Next base: position 30,956,902 of record JANZLX010000002.1, read on the forward strand.
ACCAATAAATGTTTAAGAATCAAATTTATTTTCATGTAGATTATAATCTTATGCTTCTGTTAGAAAACCTCAAACATATAGGTATCTCATACTAGGTTTCCTTCTAGTCTATAATTTAAAAGTAATTTTAAGGACTAACTTACTAGGACTCTAATTCAGCAAACACACAACAATTTTAAATGCATGCATCCATAAACTTAAAAGGAGTTTTAAGGTCTGCTTACTAAAAGTTTTATTCAACAAACACACAACAATTTTTTAAGTGTACACGACAATTTTTTAAGTGTATGCATCCATAAAGTTTTAGGTAATGAGGAATTATTCATCATACTTTTAACCATATTCATTAAAGTCTTATTATGCCTTTCTGTCATACTATTTTGTTGAGGTTTGCCTCACATAGTATATTATACACATATCATATTTCTCAAGATACTTAATAAATGGACCTGGAATATATCTTAATTCATCATATTTTTCATAATATTTACCATCTTTAGCAAATCATACAATTTTCACTTTTTTTTAATTGCCTTTCAACATCTTTTACAAACACCTCAAGAGCATCTACAACTTGAGATTTTCCATTAAGCAAATAGACATATCTATAACGTGAAAAATCATCTATATAGGTGGTAAAATACTTTTCTTTGCTAAAAGATGGAGTGTCAAAAAGTTCACATATATCGATGTATATAATTTCAAGGAGTTTAGTATTTCTTGTGGCTCCTTTCTTAATTTTTTTGGTTTGCTTTCCCTTATTCCAATCCACACATACACTACAATTAGTAAAATCTAAATTCGAAAGACTTTCATTCTTTACCAATCTTTCTTTGGATATATGACATAAGCGTTTATGTCATAAGTAAGTTGAATTATCATTCATTATGTTATGCTTAGTTCTAATGGTATAATAAACAAAAAATAGGGATTCAAAAAATTAAAATCAATATTCAATATATAAAAATCATCCATAAGAATTCGATAACCAGTAATGGAATTATGTTTAAATAAACAACAATCATCACCAAACTTAAAAATAAACCCATTTTCATCAAGTTTAGAACCAGAAATTAAGTTTCTACAAATTAAAGGTACAATGAGAGTTTGTATTAGATCTAGGTGATAACTAGTATCTAATATTAGACGATAAGTCTCGACACTTCAACTGGGGCCTTTTTATAGTTTCTCATGAATAGAAAGTTATTAGTTGGATTTGTGATTTAGATTAAAAGGAATCTTTGCATAACATTAGAAACATTAGTAGCTCCAAAATCAAGTCAATAAGTACTAGAAGGAACTTTAGTAGCTCCATAATCAACAGAAATGACACTTATATGTCCTTTGTTCTTTCTTATTAACATTATTAGTAACATGTGTTGTTTTAGTAGGCACGTTCTTCTTAAATTTCTTAGCCTTTGGCTTTTGGATCTTGCTAGTTCCTTGATCCACAAGGTTAGTTGAATGAACTTCTTAATTCTTTAGCCTTAATTGTTTCCTTCTAAATGATCACATTAGACAATTTATTAACATTCCACTTGTTCTTTATAATGGTGTAGTTAATTTAAAAATATCCATACTTAGGATATAACGAGTTCATAATGAATTATACTAAGAAGGATTAATCAACCGTTATACCTATGTTTCTTTAAATTTGTTGCAATATGCGTCATTTTTAGGACATGTTGTTGCATGCTTCGCGATTTATCAAACTTCATGGTTGTGAGTTTAGCCATTAATTTACTAGCGAGAGAGTTGTTCATAGAACAAAAACATTCTTCCATAAATTTAAGATATTCTTTAACACTTTTAGTTTGTGGAATAGTGCTTTTATTGATGTCGATAATAGTCATTTACATGAAATTAAGACATAATATGTTAGACTTTTCCTATATAGTTTATCTTCTCAACTTCATTGCTCGTACTTGTAATGATAGTACGTTTTTCTTCCAACAATGCTAATCAAAATCTAAAGCACCTAAATTGAAATTAACTTGTTCGCGCCATTAAGAGAAGTTTAAACCATTAAACATAATAATAAAAGAAGCATGTGAATGAAGATAAATAACTGCAATTATGTAAATGCTAAATAAATTGCCAAATTCAAATAATTAAACATTTAGAATATAGTGCTGTTTTTTTTGTTGAACAAATTCAACAATCTATTATCATAAGTTTAATGTTATACAAACTTTATCATGAAATTAAACAAAAACTCGTCAAATATAATTAATATCTTTGGATATATAACATATTTGATACGTAAATATTGATTTTTCATTATGTTATTATGTTCTAATTTTATTTTCACCTTCAAAATAATATCGTTTAATTTATAAATAGACATAAAATAATGTCATTTTATGATAAAAATATAATTAAAATAGGATAACGGCATAGAAAATCATTAAAACTAGCCGACGGAGGCAATTATCTAAAGCATTTTCGTTGTTTAAAGCGGCGCACTAAAAAAGGGGTGGATAATATTACAAGCCAATATTCTATTCTATCCAGATTTATAATATTCAACCATAACGGATAAACAAACTATAAATTGGAGCTGCCGCCATGATTTGACTTCTAAATTAAAGTGTGGCCGTCACCATTTCAAATATTAAAGAAAATAGATATAATATCTAATCATGCATTAGTAGTTTTTTTTAATATTATTATTATTATTATTATTATTACGTGCATTAGTAGTTTAGGATTTAATATTATTATTATTCTTTTATTTATTTTCGTATTATTATATTTAGTTTTATTAGTATTGGTATTTTTTATTTTTTATTGGTATTTATCATTATTATTACTATTATTAGTAGTTTATTTTTATTTTTATGAATATTGTTATTATTATTTTCTTAGTATATTTTATTTATTTGTTTCGTGATTATTATTATTTTATGCTTACTTTTATTTTTATTTGTGATTATTCTTCTATTCTTACTGAAGTATTTTGCGTGCCAATTTTTTAATTTTCTCTTCTGTTTTTCTGCTTCATATTTATCTGTTACATTTACGTGTAGGTTTACTAAAAAATAGCCTTTCTAATATATAAGAATAAGGTTGTATATTATCATACTTTCTCAAACCTTACTTCACTGTAAAATTTTGGACTGAATATGATGGTGACGATGAGGAATACTCCCTCTTATTTATAATAAGTGTCGTTTTAGAGAAATTTTAATTATTCAAAATAAGTGTCGTTTGTGACTTTTTATGCATATTTATAATTTTACTTCCAAAATTATCCTTTTATTTTTCTCACATCTTAATTACACAGATTATATTTTCAAGATACTTTAACATATAATTAATAACGGTATATCAAATATTTCATTAACTTTCTTAATAAATGTGCATTCTTCTTAAACAATATTTATTATGATAAGAGGAAATAATATTTAATGATATACATATAACCATGAAAAACACACGGCCCACAACACTTTCATAGAAGTCCTCCACGATTGTTATTTGATTTGACCTGAAACAGAAAGATATATATATATATATATCATTATTAGTATATTTAAAATACAAACACTAATTGGATGACATTTTTACACGGAGAATGATTAAGATCCCTAGGAGTAGGAGTAGCTCTCCAATCTTTTATCAAAATCTCTCCTTGCCTTACATCCAAGTTATTTATTATTAATTAGGCATAGATAATATTTTGAAATTTAAACTGGACATCAAATTAAAAGTCTTATTGATCATCAATTTGATCGGTTTAATTGGTTTAACTATCAATCAAACCGGCGTGATGTCATAATTATACAATAATTATATTTAATTATATATAATATTAATAATATTTAAAATACAAAAAAATACCATAAAAAATTATTGAACCAGTGGTTGAATCGGTTCGACTGATTAATTAACCAATTTTAACCGATTCTTACTGATTTAATTAAGAACTGATTTTTAAGAATGAACTGAACTGAATAGTCGATCGACCACCGATCAAATTGGTCAATCCAATCCAATTTTTAAAACAAAAAGGACGGAGAATCAGCTCCCCAAAATCTTTTGTGTGTCAGTTGTGCTTTTTGCTTGTTAAAGTTGATGTTTTACTATTCTTTTGTACACATTCACAGGAGCTAAAACAGGCAAGTTTATAATCTCTAGATGAATGTAAGCTATTGAACAATAACAACCTTCCACTAAAATAGCGTTTCTGAATACGTCACGTGGATTTGATTATCTAGAAATCGCAAGATATTTGTGAATTTATCAAATATAAATTTTTTGGGATCAAATATTTTTAATTTTTAAAAATGAATTGGATTGAAGCCTATCTTGAAATTTTATCAGTTAAAAAGAACATGTTAAGGTAAACTCCATACATTTGAAGAAACTATGATATCTTTCTTTCTATCCTCAAAAGAAATGGTTAAAAAAAAACCAGTTTTGATGCACGTTCATATAGTGAGGACCACTTTTAGTTCCTTTGTGTGTTGCGTGCGTGGGCGGTACAGCAGCTTGTAATCCATCTATTTAGCTTCTCTCATCTCATCAACGTCAGAAGAGGTACATCCATACACACAAGTCATACGCAAAACTGAGAAAGATCAACACAATCCAACTGATGCCTTTAAATTCTTCAAGCCTACTGGCTGCCAAAGCCCCACACTTCGTGGGACTTCCCGCAACATATGCCCAACCCAACTCTGCAACCGCTTGCTCCTCCTTTCTCCCTTTTCTCAACAAAAAACTCCTAAACAACTCTTCCCATGTTATGGCTGTCCCCAACTTGAACCAAAGTCATGGCCTTTCGTTTTCAGTTTTTGAGGAATCACCAAGCTTGAAACTTTCGTTTGCAAAGGATGATAAGTATTCCAGAGAATTGGATATTGCTGTCAGAGCTGTGCAAATGGCTTGTTCTCTCTGCCAGAAAGTGCAGGGCAGTCTCATTTCTAATACCAACAAGGAGATTCATGTCAAGGATGATCATTCTCCCGTCACCATTGCTGGTATCTAGTGGAATATGAACTGGGTTCTCCATAATTTTCGTTTCTTTCCCTGGTTTGAATTTGATGCTGAATATTAAAGTTGAAGATCTTATTTGAATACGGGATAAAATTGCTCATTGATATTTTTCATCTTTTCAATCTCAATCTGTCTTAATCTCTTATACTTTTCCAATCAACAATAACAAAGGCATCTGTGGAAGAGAATGAATGACGAAGTATATGTGCTTTATCTTATCCTTTCATGGATGAATATAAGTGGAAGAGATTATGGCATCTAGAACTTCTTTGGAATTATTTGATTAAAAACAGCTGCATGTAGTGCTGTAACTTCATCCATTCACTGATGCAACTGCAAGTTGCAAAGTGATGCCAACTGTGAACAGCGAAAGCATATCAGAGAAATGTCAATTTCCTTATCATTTTGATTACTGTAGGATTCCGAACGTACATTTTCCAAATAAGAAATATAAAGAAGTAAGAGTTCTTAGGATTGGAGTTAGAAATGTGGACTTGATTATCAATTTGAGTTCTCTCTTTTGCTTTGCCTGTCCAGGGTGTTATCTGCGTTCTCTGCGAAAGATATGTTAAAATTCTTGGTGCCTTTCTATAAGAAAACTCCAATTCAACAGAACCATTTACTCAAAATCAAATTCTTTTATTGCATCAACATTTTCCATTTTTTTGTTTTTTTTTTGTTCTTTTGTATTTGTATGTGCCTCATCTGCTTTCTAAATCTTAGTACTGAAACTGTTTGCTGATCTTTTAACTTACTGTCATTATTCGTTGTCATATTGTTCCTGGGTCTTGCTGATTGAACTTTAAAATGGATCTTTCTTATAAGTTATCCCCTAAAGTAGTAATTGTATTTCAGCCTTTTGACTTCCTTTCCCTGTTCTTGTCAAAGCATAGGAACCTGTTGCAGAAACTAATTGAGCTTGATCAACTGACAATATTGTTAACAGAGCCTACAGCTTTGCTATGTAGATGGTTTTTAGAGTATGCACTTTTGGGGCTGTAGCTAGAAAGTAACTCTTACACATGTAATAGTTTTCTCATCGCTAATTCTGATTTCTCATATATATGAGATCTTAACTGAACATTTATTGTATAGATTGGGGCGTCCAAGCCACTGTCAGCTGGATACTGTCCATGTCCTTGGGAAGTAAAGACGTGTCAATAGTTGCAGAGGAAGACGTACAAAAGCTCAGCAAGGCTGATAAAGCTCCGCTCCTGAAAGTTGTAGTCCAAACTGTGAATGAATGTCTTGCTGAAGCATATCATTTTGGTCTTAAAGCTCCAGAGATGGCCCTGGACAATTCAGAAGTTCTTGAAGCCATCAGTCGTTGTAACTCAACTGGGGGCCCTACAGGAAGGTTTTGGGCTCTTGACCCTGTAGATGGTACGCTAGGATTTGTCCGCGGAGATCAATATGCTGTTGCTTTAGCATTGATAGAGGATGGAGAGGTGGTGCTAGGAGTTCTTGGTTGCCCCAATTACCCAATGAGAAAGGAGTGGCTTAGTTATCACCATCGTTACTATAGAATCATCTCTAAGTTGACCCCTCCAACATCTGAATCTTGGGATAAAGGCTGTGTAATTTATGCCAAGAAAGGCAGTGGTGAAGCTTGGATGCAACCTCTAACACAGGGACAGAGAAATTCAACATGGCAAAACTCTGCAAGGCCAATTCGAGTGTCCTCAATTGATAATCCAGCGTTGGCGACATTTTGTGAACCAGTTGAGAAGGCAAATTCTAGCCACTCCTTCACTGCAGGGCTGGCTCACAGTGTTGGACTTAGGTGCATATGCTTTTATTCCTTTTCTAATATAAGTTTTCTGTTATTTCCATGCAATAGAGTAACCCTCCGAATGAATTCAAGTTTGTCTATGTTTCATTTCCCTTCGTTCGTCTGAAATTTGACATAAACATCCCCTACTGGAATAAAAAACATCCCTCAAGAGATAAGCCTACCATTATCATCTATTATGCATACACATACTATGATCTATCAAACTAGAATAAACGAAACAATAAAAAGCAGTCATTTTTTCCATTCTATAGGACACAAATCCATTAAGTTGAATTTTGAAGAAAAGCTAGCATTTGCAGAGCAAATGGGGAAAGCTGCAAGATCATTCAGTTATGTGAAGCTCATTATCATCTTTTACTGCAGGAAGCAGCCATTACGTGTCTACAGCATGGTGAAGTATGCTGCCATAGCTCGTGGGGATGCCGAGATATTCATGAAGTTTGCCAGGGCTGGCTACAAGGAGAAGATATGGGATCATGCAGCTGGTGTTATTATTATAGAAGAAGCCGGTGGTGTGGTTACTGATGCTGGTGGGCAACCTTTGGACTTCTCAAGGGGTGTTTATTTAGAAGGTCTTGATCGGGGTATAATAGCTTGTGCTGGAGCAAAATTACATGACAAGATCATCAAAGCCGTTGATGCTAGCTGGAACTCCTCTAGTCTGTAAGGTTTTGCTATGTGATGTTAACAAGAGCAAAATGGTTATTTAGAATACCGCGCAGGGAAGGCCTATAGAAATGGATATTTGTTTCCTGTTCATAAAGTGTCCAGGGAACCATTTGCTTTTTCGTGGGTTCTTCACTCTCTATATGTTGCAAATTATATGTTAGCAGTTTGAAGCTTTTAAATGATGATGCTGTACAGAAGTGTTTGTTAGGTTATGAATCACAGATAATGCTCTTGTACAACCCTTTAATCCATTCAATGATCAGTTCCACTAAGCTACCACTGCTGCAGAAAATTGATGAAGGCCAACTGCTAAAATTACAAATCCAATTTGGAAATGGATTGAATCCCTCCTCGTCTATGCCTTCAATCACCCGGAAATGAATTCAGTTGAGCAATAAACATGGCATAGGACTTTTTTCAACAACAAAAAGAAGAATGCACAAGTTCTTTTGATCTCGTATGGACTTTATCATTCTTCTGTAAAAAGATAATCATAAAGATTATAGGACAATTGTATATATTCAAAGGACAATCACATAGATTAAAAGGATCTAATTATAATAAATATGTATAATCATACATGATTTCATTTATTTAATATTATGTTGAATAATAGTAGTTATTAATAGATAACACTAAACTCATTCAATGGTGTTTTGAGTGATTATCATCTTCTATTCACTCATGAATGAGTTTAGTCGATTGTAATTTTGTAGCACAATCTAACAACTCGTGCAACCAACATACTATGAGAGCTTATTGTCATATATATATGTTATGAGTATATGACATGAATCGATCCTGGGACCAATATATCCTTGAGTAGATATTATATACAATAACCTAGATCATCTCTACATTAAATCTCTTTTTGATCTCATTTGTTTCATCATATTGAGATGGTTCATTTATATTTGATTCTTTAAACATAATGACCTTCTGTTATGAATTCTTTAAAATCAATTTTAATTTGCTTTTCTAGAATCATTCTATAAGATTGCATCATACATGATCTATTGGTAACATTGTAAAATAGCAAACCTTAAATTTAGTTCTCAAGAATTGGATAAGAGTCTTAAGGTTATTTAATGAAGCACCTTAACCTTAAGGATTTCACACAATGTAAGCTGAGATATTGTAACTTATATTAATCCCTTTTGCGGTCGTACGTGCACATATAGTACAAATCATGTGTTATAGTATTGACTTATATTATCTTTATGTGAATGTCTTTAATTTACAAAATACTATATAGATGTTAGTTCAAACATGTTGAATGTTTGACTTGAGTTCACTTTTCTACTCTAAAACAAAAAAATTTCGAAATCTCATCTGACAACTTAAGATATATATAGTGATAATTTAGTAACTTATAATTTAGGGTGGGTTTATGGTTTAAGTTTTTCTTTTCTCTCAATTGTTACTTAGATAATAAACTTTAAACTTGCCTCATTTTTAGTGGTCACAAATCTCCAGAGGTGATTGCCTGTGTGAGAAAACCAATCTTTGATATGTCTTACATATCCTTGATTCATATATCTATATATGTATATTTACACAAAACAAACAAATATATTTACGAATCAAGTATTATATAACGTATAATTTTCATCAAATATTCTCATATAAATATGACATTACAACAAATGAACATACAAAGAGAAATATTTCTTAGTACATTTCAATATTTATGTAAGCCAAGAGACTTCAGATGCCCAATAAATACATCTCTAAAAACTGGCTTTATTATTAGGTTTATATATCGTGAAGTTATCTACTTCATGTTCAATTCTCCTTGTGCTACTATTTCTTTAACATAATTATACATGGTATCTATATGCTTGGTTTTATAATTAAATTTGAAATCTTTTGTATAAGCGATTGTTGTTTGACTATCACAATTGATAATTATTGGTTCAATTTCTCTTTTAGTGACTTCCATATGAACTAAGAATCATTGAAGCCATACAACTTCTTGTACTACTGCTGAAAATGATACAAATTTAGCTTTCATTGGATACAATGCAACATGAGATTATTTCTTACTCTTCTATAATATTACTCCATTATTGAGTAAGAAAAAAAAATTAGAGATATATTTTCTGTCATCTAAATCTCTTTCCTAGCTTTCATTCATATATCCTTGTATACATAAGCCATTGCCTTGATAGTAGTGCATAGTCTACTGTATCTTTTAGATACCTCAATATTCTCTTTACTGCTTTCCAATATGCTTGTCTTGGATTTGATTGATACATGCTCACCATTCCAACTGCATAACAAATATTTGATCTTGTACACATCATTGCATACATAAGACTTCAATTGCACTAGAATAGGGAATTTTCTTCATTTGTTTCCTTTCTTATGGCATATATTCACAAAACCTCTTGATGAGACTTTCATCTTTAGTAATAGGATTATCTATTGGTTTGCAATCTTACATATACAATCGTTATAAAAGCTTTTGGAAATAAACCGTTTAAAAATGCGACAATAATCTTTTTAAACAATCTTTTGAAATCTTAACTCCAGTAATGTAAACAGCTTCACCCATGTTCTTCATCTCAAATTTAGATAACAACTAATATTTGATTTGCTTGACAAACTCATAGTCATTATAAGCAATTAAAATGTCATTTACATATAAAGATAGAATTGCAAATTTATCTTTGGATCTCTTAATATATACACAATGGTCTTCATCACTGTGTGAGTGACCTTATCATGGTCACTGATGTTCTCCCAAATCATGAGACTAATGCCAATCACATATCCTTAGCATTTTCATATTTTCTAAACTCATGCATGATATCATTGTCCATGCTAATTAGTAACATAATGTGAATCAATGAGTTCTTTTTCCAAAGCTTATATGTATCACGGTCCCTTTTATATTGGGTCATTTTTCCCTCCTCAAGAACATCTATGGTCATGTTTAACAGCTCAATATCCTCTTGCTCCTTCAGCATATATTGGATTTTCATGTTCCATATTTCATAGTTGTCACTATTTAGTTTCTCTCCCTTATTAAGTTCAGCAACACTATTTTTTTTAAGCAGTAGCCATTGTTGAAACACTAAGTTTCTACAAAAAAAAAATCATGCACGTCAATGTCATATAAATCGTGTAAAGAGTGACTAATTGAATATCAAATGCTTATGAAATTGAAAGACCACATATGTGTTCAATCAACATTTATACTACAATTGAATACCAATTTTCATACTCTATACAAATTTGTTATATACAGTACATATCATATGTGTTATAATATATCAATCATATATATTCATAAATGAACAAACTATATCAATTCTATCACAACGTATTTCATATTACATAAGTTGTTTGTTCAATGATCATATTGACTATAACTAACAAATCCTACATGGAATAGAGTTAATAAGTTCATGCAACAAAGTTCACGAAGCTTGATATGAAATATTTCTGACTATTTCTATCAGGAAACTTGTAAGGTACAAAGTTGTAATTTGTTTCCCTTTTTTAATTTCCTTCATAAATGTCTTCACTAGCCAATCATACATTTTTGTTTTAGGTGTTTCCATATTTTAGAGCATTCTCAACAATTCAGTTTCAAATTTTGGCAATGTTGAAAATAAAGTCATATACTTTATGTCAACTTGTGCATAAGCCAAGTAACCATTGAAATATAATTCTTGCATCAAATTACTAATTGCTATTACGTATTGTACTAAGTCTTTTTTATATAGTATGCGTATATTGAATAACCTTGCTAACATGATGATGACACGTCTCATCGATGTTGTAGTATGGAGAAGTCAGGGTGTCCTCTAAATAATTGACATTCTCTTAGAAAAAAATTTCAGGTGTCAAAGACTTATATAGATATACCCATAAAATAAATGAATCATTTTACTAAAACAATAAGGAACTCTTGCTCTTAAAATATAGTTCATAACTTTAATTGATTAAATTCATTTACTTAGAATTTCTCATTTAATTTATCAAGTAAAGAATTTTGATTCAATTAGAAACTTACTTTAATTGAATTTAAAACTTATTTCTAATTCTTATTATACTAATATGCCAATTTATTTAATTTATTATTTAATTAGACAATTATTTCTAATTATGAAAATATTTAATTAAAAACTCATTTCTAATTATTAAACTTATGAACTTGCTCGATTAAATTTAAACAGAAACTTATTTCTAATTATTATTAAACTAATCATTTTAATTTTATAATTCACTTAAAAAACTTATTTCTAATTATCATTAAATTTAGATATTTCTAAATTTAAGTACCATATAATTTCATATTATATAGAAAATATATTTAGTTATAAATATACCTCAAAAATTTGTCCATTTTTCTTAAGGTAGCTCAAAGTCACAAAAAAGGGATTCTTAAATGAGTGTAAATGAAATCCAAAAATTAGCTCATGTATTTGCTCTTAGTCCACTAAAATGGACTTAACCTTTAAGTTTAACCCATCAGCCATAAGAATAATAAAAATGTTGTGACAATTTTACGTCGTCTTCTCGCCACCCATCTACCGCTGCCTCTTATATTTTCTCCCACAATTGCAACCGACGATAGCCAAAAGAAAAATGGAGGACTAATGCAGCAATACTTAGCTATTAGCAGGAGTTTGTTTCCTTCCTAGGAGATGACAGCTAGCAGGAAGAAGCACTGGGTGGCGTGGGAAGCATGAATGCTTCAATGAGAACTCTGACTGAGAACCTTGAATTAGATGGATGTATTAGTTGATGTTTCTTGACGGAGTTAATTGTTTTGAGCTATGTGGTTTCAACAATTATCAAATACTTTGTTAAGATCTAAAAACTATTATTTATCTCTCTAAACTGCTAAAAATCATAACTTCACATCCCATCGTTAGCTCACTAAATTGATGATAGCACTTTGAAAATGACGTTGCATACCAATAAGATGCCTATGTGGATGCTTGCAAAATATGAAAATCGGCTGAAGACAAACACATGAATTTCGACTTCATCTCACTTCTCTTTTGGATATAGGATTTCATTGTCATACCTCTTGAACATTACATGCAACGATGTTCTTTCCATTGATTGCAAAGCATGACATATTCCATGTCCTACATATGTTCAAATGTCTGAATTCGAAAGTTGCATTATGTTAGAAATTTTCAATCTCCACTCCACTAAAAATTGAAGATCACAAACCCTCACTCAAGTTCATCATATGCAAACTTTTCATAGGTGACTTAAATTTTCTTTGCATAATTTGTTAAACCTGCTTGCATTGTTGTCTAATTAGGTCAGTTTTTTAAGATTACCTTAAACTTAAAATTAAGCTAGTTTATTCATGAACTTGATCTTGTATCAATTTGTTTCTTTTAAAATTATTTATGTTTCTGAACATTTATAAAACTATGTTCAACATGTACCCATTAAATAAGCACAAAGTCCAAAAGGTGTAGTAGTACTTGGTTATAATTTCAAATATGTCTCACATATAAGCAAATATTTTCTTTTATACAAAAGAAACAAAATTAGTGAGGACCACAACATTAAATTTAGTCATAGATCAAAAGAACCTAAGATTTGGCCTCCTAAGAGGTCAAAAAGCTCTCAACTCTACGTTCCTCTACGTTCCTCTTAGTTATTTTAGTTTTTGGATCAATTTCAAAGTTTTAGACCTTAGTGAGACATTGCTTTTGTCATTACCTTCTTAGGACCCTCTGGTTTTCCTTTCAATTCCTTCACTTATTCTTCATCTTTTCTTTTCTTTGTCTTTACTCTTTACAAAATAATTAATATTTAATATTTTACAAATTCTATCATCATGACAATATTTTTGCATTTGTGGCATTTAATTATACCTTTTTTCTTTTTGATAAGTTGTTTGAGGTTTTTTTCTGTTTACTCTTTAATCTTCTTCTTCTCCAGTCTAATTGCTCTAGCTTTAACCATTGGAGGTTGATGAAGTGACCATGATTTTCAATAGGTATAGGCTAGAATTGTTTACTTAGTATTGAAATGATTCCTTTCTAGTAGAATCTCATATAGGATTCTTTAGGGAAGCATTTATGCACAAACTCTTTAGGATTACCTCTACTTAGAGTAATTAAAGCAATGAAATAACCATATAGGATATCAATCAAATCTCTTCTCCCATATGTGTAATTTCTCTTTCTTACATCAACAATATGGTGATCTCTCATATAGTGCTCAATTTAAAATTTTCCTCTCCAACAAAGTGAGTTAGATAATTTTTTCAATTCTTTTCCAACTATTCTAATATATTATGACAATTTTTTCTATTATATTCAATTATCACTTGCTTCTTTCGATGAAATATCCTTGTTATTTCTCTTTTAATTATCTTTAAGCATGTCAATATAAACTTATCCCTTGCTTTCTTTAAGTATGCATTGAAGCACTTAACAACGTTATTGTAGAGAAAATAAGTCTTCATTTTTGTGTCAATAGAATGGCCAACATACCTCTTTTTGGATTAAATAACATTCATTAATGTATAAAAGTAATGTTTTCACTTGCTCTAGACAAAAATAGTAAGAATAAAAACCCCTCCAAGTACTTTAAAGAATAAAGAGCTACTAGAATTATATTCCTTCACAACTAAAAAATATAATCTTATTTGTTATACTATGCTCTTTCATCACCTATTATAAGATGTAAAACATTTATCTAAACTCTATATACTTTGATGTCTAAAATTTCTTATTAATATGTCTTAGAATTGCTTCCTTCAAGCCATAAATATTCCAAGAAGGGTTATCTCTAAATTTCTTAATATATTTATTAAAAATCCATTTATAATACATCCCTTATCCGCCAAAGATTTTATTAAAACTATGTTTTCTCTGAAGTTTTTTGATCTAGAATGGTTCTCCCTATTAAGAGAAACTATTATGAATATTTAAACCACATTTTTTTACAATCAACCATCACTGATATTTTTTATTCTTGATGTTTGTCTAGTCAAACCCTTCCTATATGATTAGACTTTTAAGTGCCTTCCTAAATGTATCAACAAAAAAAAAAAGTCATTTTGTATTTCATTTCAATCTTATCATCCAGATCATCAATTGTAGGATTGAAACAATGATACTTTGACTTCTCTATACCGTTACCTAAACCCCCTTCAATAATGATAATGTCAGTCATTAACTTTAACATCCTTGTTAACTAAATCAATATCATTTGTATTAGTGTTAAACTCAGGTATATATTGACTTACATCTCTAGTTTTGATCTCAAATTCCCAAAACTCACCACTTACAAGTAATATATAATCTCTTTCTTACTCATTATATGCTAGGTCATCTCACTTATTAACTATTAGGGGTGTTATTAGACTGGAGTAGCAATACTTTATTATTCATCTAAATAAAATGTTGGAGTTGTTGGATTGAAGCCAATACTTATTGTTCAACCAATTCAAACTTATTCATTATTAGTTGGTTTTTTTATTGTTACAATGGACCCTAAACCAACTTCATCATTAATTGCACTTGTTGTTGTTTGTGTGCATTCCTTATGAAAATAGTCCAAATCAATTATTATACCAGATAGATTTAACTTAGGATATGTTTTAACTTCTAAATAAACTTACACTACTCTCTTTTCCCTTTTTAATAATCTCAATCATCTTTCTAATGTCATCATTAGTTTTGGTACTTTTAAAATTATCTTTAAAGGACTATAGTGAAAAATTTATGTAAATTCTCAAATCATATCATAATCTGGAGTCTTAACATTAAACATACAATCTATCATACTAATTTAGTCTAACTTAAACCAAAAGAATCGTAGTCACCACCCTCTTATATCATATCCAATTTAAACAAAAAATAACCACAATAGAAGCAATCAACTCTAATCATAGAAGCATCTTCTCCAGTTAGTAGAATTTGCATTGTTTTCCAAATTCATATTCATATTTACATTATATTCGTTTTCATATTTGTAAACAACTTCCATCATTGCATTTTCCCTATTGGTTACAAAATTAAGATGCATAAAATGAGAATAATTTAATCCTTTAATACCTGAATTCCATTAGAGTGATTGTTAAAAGCACACATAAGTCTTATGCAATGTTTCATATAAATTAAAGCTTCTAGAAAGTATGACGTGAAATCATTAGTATAATAACCGAAAAAAGATCAAATTTGCATAAGAATTAAAATAGAGTGATTACTGAAATGCAGCTTATCAATTATCTATTAAAATAGACTTGATAGATACCCATAACATAAAATAAATACTTCTTACCCAACAAGAAATCATATCAGAAAACAATCATATTCAAGCATTAGGTTTATATAAATGTCTCATTTCACATTTATACATTCCCTTTCACACTAACTTTCAACCGTAATTCCATACCCTACAAGCTAAAAATAAAAAATTGGACTTGTAATAAGTCTTAAGAGTTTTTTTTTCTTCTGTAAATTGATGCTTTTAATTAACAAAAAATAATAGGAGAATTGAGGATTACCTTAGAAATCACAACCATGATGCACCATTCATATAAAATTAGAAATAAATATAATAACCTAATTTTATTGTACTAACCTAAATATGAAAAATGTAGATAGATAAATTATAACACAATCAACTAACCTATGAAGACTTCACAAATTTCGTATTCACAAATTTAGGGATGGCTTATAGCTTATAATGTTGAGTTACTCAGAAGATTAGCCTAAAAATTAGAGATGTCGAGCTCAATAGACTCCGCGCTTTAGTATAGGGGTGACATTTGAGAACTTTGGGAGAATCAACTAAGTTTGACAACATCATAGGAGACTCTTAGTCCAAGCCTATAGACACTCTTACCTTGAAAGTGCTAGACACTATCGAAGAACTTGCGATGCTACGTAGCCTCCCCACTAATAGTAGCATTCTCTAGAATATTTTCTTTTGCTTATTATATCTTGTTCAGTTAATTAGTAACAAATTAATAAAGCAATTAATCCTTCTTAATACAAAGGTATAGTGATTGTCACTGGTTGGGTCGACAGTGCTAGGCCTAGGCCCATCTCCAAACGACCACGGCCCATCCGGCCCATCAAGTGTTAGACTCCCATGCAAACACAATGATCTACGTAAAGACCTAAACCTAGCGGTAATCCCAGATATATAAGGTACTATTCTACCGTAATACAGGTACGAGATCACAACTCTAGCCTCTTCACTATTCTCAGCAACCGAAACTCTCTAAAAATACTAACTTGAGCGTCGGAGGGGCCTTCCGGGAATCAACCTCCGGCGAGCCATTATTTGTTTTGCAGGTATTCAACAGCTAAAGCCACATAGAATTATGGATCCAAACAATGATGTTCGACCCCAGCTAAATCCGATTGAACCAGTCACAATGGACCATAAAGGAACTGACCTCACAGTAAGAGAGAGAAGCACTCCTCCAACTAATTGTAAGTAAAATCTTCAAGGATATATAAGGTGAAAATTATTGGATATACTTTTACTTGAAAAGTAATATGCATAGTTAATAAGGCTTAAATAAGACAAATCTTGCATTGGTCTAAGAAAAAATAATATAATTTTTTTATGTAAAATATGAATGTCTTGCCAGCACTTGTTAAAATTTTTTTCCTTTACTAACAGATTATTTTTATTCTATTTTCTTTTTTGTTTATTAGAAAATTTTCAATTATAATTTATTAATTTTTTTATCTTTTACAATTATTTTAAGATAAAAATAAAATTATCATCATCATCGACTCTAATCATGTAGTTACACTATCATCAATAATCCACCATTAATCACACTACTCTTTAAAAATTATTACTCATTATTTAGTTTGTAAATATTTTTATATAATAAAATTTTATTCTCAATAAATCTACATGTAAATAAATGATTTCTAACTAGTAAATGTCGTATTCATTACATGTTATTTATATATTTTACATCCTGTATTATTTATTTGTAGTATGATGTTTTCTATGATTATATTTATATCTTTTTTAAGGGATAAATTCAATTAATGGTAAGATGCTCTTCAGTTTTTTTTTTAATCTTTAAACAATTCACCTAACAGATTTCGTACATTAATCATTAACGTCAATTGAATCAAATTTATCACTTAATTTTAAGTTATTAATTTGTTAATTTTATACTATATGATCTGTGAGCTATTTCATAGTTGGTTCTAGTTTGCATGTTCCAATATAAGAGTAATTGTATATCCATAAGAATTTAGCAAAATACTCGGGCAATTGTCACTACTTATGGACCCAAGCTTGAATGAACTATCCATTACGAGATATGTTCAATAGTTTATCTAATGTACACTATTCTAATAATAACTACGAATTCGATTATTATTAAAAAAAAAATAGCTCTTAATTGAAACCGAGCATGGTGGACCGGTGGTATAGAAGACAATAAGTACGGACTTTTGAGTTATGACTATAGCGAATTATTATTAGGGACGGCTGGCCATTGAATTGATGCACTAACGTCAAGAATCAATCAGTTCCTTGTAGGAAGATCGGATATTGAGGGGACATGCAGCGTAGCATTGTCAAAAAAAAATTAAAGAGGTGGTCGGGCCCTCCTTATAAAGTATACACTTGGTTCTCCTTCTCTCTGCTTGGTCGTAGTGGTATACAAGTGTGTTATAACCAGAATGACAGGTTATGGATCCTAGAGGTTTTGACATGGTCCTTCCTTCTAGTAGAATTCCTGTGCATGTAACATTTTCAACAAATTTGCGTAAGCGTGACTGGGACACAGCATTTCAAGTTTCGAACTAGTTTTGTGTCTGAAGTGAGAAAGTTATTCAATCTTATGGTGCTGTCAACTGTTTGTTTACACCAAGATTAAGGGTCGATGAACACAGAGCTCTTTTTAATCCATCACGACTATGTTCATTTCATTGAGCAGAAAGTGTAACTGAAACTGTACTGATCAAGTTGGCTTGAAAACTTCAGATTAAAAGATCCAATTCTCTCCCCTATTTTATTTTATTTTCCTCAAGTTGCAACGACTTAAGAGCTTACTTATGAACACTGCAACTTACATGTACCAGGACTCTGAATGAAAAAGAAACGAGATGAGGTCTTGTACTGCCAAGCACATGTACCATTAACGCCAAATGCAGATTATTTGACTAAGATATAGCTGGCAGGAAAGCATTGACTTACAGACGCAATTAAGATGTGGATGCATGTGATTGGGATATTTAGGTATGAGATTCACGTCTTAAATGAGTTATGCAGATAGGAAGTTCTCCGCATTTATGCCATTGAGTTTTGACCCGCAATTCCTCTTCGAATAGGTTTTAAGACTACTCCTCCGCGCCCTCACACTCTTTAATATTGTTGACAACTCACGAGTAGATACTTGATGGTACAAACACATGTCATACATGATGACTCTTAGTATCTGCCTATACATTTAATCCCTTTCCTTTTGTACCTCCAGGACCATAAGATCCAGCATTGAATCGCCATGCTACCAAAGTTACATACATGTTGATGAACATCCGCACCCGTCAACTTTATTATCCTTGCTTCAGTGACAGTATCCAAAAGGACTAGAAGACGGACAAAGATGACCAAATTAAATACTAACAGTAGCATTAATCAATATTTTATGACAAGCAACACTGGAGAGGATGGAGTAGCGTTTTGACCATGGCAAGGAAAGATAGACTGTACACCTGTATGATCATGATGATGGCTAATCTTCCTTTCTCAGTTTCGCATACATCGAACTCCAATCGAAAGACTTCCTTGTCAAGCACAAACGCGTTAACATTAACGTAGCGTTTGGTTAGCGTCTTCAGCAGATAGGAACGAGACTGAACGGGACAGGACAGAACGAGACAGGACAAGAATTAAAGACAGTTAGATGTTTGGTTGCGGTAGACAGAACAGAGATTTTTGTCTTCGTCCTGAGTACAAAATGTGTTTGGTTGCCTGGGATAGAACAGAAAATAATGTTAATGACGGAAATGCCCCTGTAGTATAATAAGAATAATAGACGTAATTCATTGATTATTTTATAATTGTTGCAA
>JANZLX010000002.1:30992102-31009765 GCA_025531955.1 Erythroxylum orinocense
ACGTAACATTGATTATATCGGTAACTTCAACCGTATCATAATTAAATTAGAATGTTCCGCTATTGGACAGGAACATGTTCCTGTACTTTTCTGTATCAGAAAAAGCTGCTCTGTATTTCGAGGTTGTAATTGAGTAGTTTGAATTTTTTCAATCTTGATAACAAGTATACCATAGATATTTTGTACGCAAAAGAATAGACAACTTCATAATGGTTTATTTTTTCAATATTTAATTTAATATGACATTAGTAAATTCCATGTTCTGATGTAATATGCTATATAAACGCCATTCATTATAGAACTAACAACAAAATATTTTATAAAAAATTAAAACTTACTTTGAACATTTTATCTTTTTTTTAATAAAATTGAATATAATTTACCTCTACATATCTAAGACATCATTCTTTTGTTACAGGAGGTTGAAAGTATAACATTAAAAACAATAACAATTTGGTAAAAATTTCACTGATACACGAGAAAATCTAGTAGTATACAACCTTACATCTAACTAATAGAAAGGCTATTTTTGATAGGTTCACATTAATATATATATACATATATAATAATACATACTAAAGTAATAATGATTTAAAATTAAATAGACATAAAATATATTAATAGTAAATAAAAATAAATGCATATAAATAAAAAATAAATAATACATTAACAAAACATATAATTTTTAATTTAATTCAAAATCGTAAATCAAATAGAAAATAAAAGGAAATTGTATACTATCAAACAAAGATTTAAAATTTGGAAAAGGAATATGTAATATTCATACTTATTAGTAATATAGTTTAGGGTTAATTACCAAAAAATCTCAAATTTACTCAATTATATAATTATAGCCTGAACTGTAAAGTGGCAATTAAAAACTCAAATTTCAATTTGTTTCAAATCTAGCCTCATGTGAGTATCTCTATTAACGTTGCTTACGTAGCAAGTTATATAAGACAAAAAACCTAAATCATTATATACGTTAAACTTAATTAAAAATTAAGTTCATTAAGTAAATTAAAGAAACTACAACATTTAGGGCTAAAACCCTACATTAATTTGGCATTTCAGTTTGTTACCCTTCTCTTCGCCATCATGCCTATAGTATCCCCTTATCATAGGGTACACACCGGAACGCCCGCAGGTCATTCCGGTACATTCCTATCAGTGATGGGATGTTAAAATGCCAATCTCTGCTCCTCCTCTTCATAGATTATGTTACACTTTTCTTCCTTGTTGCACCAATCTTCTCAGTTACACACTAATCTCTATTGCATACCATTCTCTACTACACACCATTCTTCGCGCCTCTTCACATTACAAAATCTATCACACCAATCTTCTCTGTCACATTATAGAAATTGTGATTTTCAAGTGTGTCTTGTTTTCTAATTTGTTTGTACTTAAATTCCTTTTTGCATTTTATTACTGGAAAATCAGGAAGTGCTTCATATGTATTTGGCTTATGAATTATATTTGGAACATAATGCACTTACATAGTTATTAATTTATCCATCTGCATATGTTTAGGTTATTTGGTTTAGCGCTTAAACTTTGTAAAAGTTAATTGTTTCATCGAGATTGTTTCTAATATTCTAGCATGCTACAGAATTGGGACTAAGAGGATAATATTCTACCATGATCAGGTTCTGACCTTTCTTTGTTATGTTTATGTTTGCACCAACTAAACCAGCAGCTACAATAAGCGTTTCGCAACAGAAGACAAGCTATTTGTCCTTTCGTACCAGTAACTATAACTTTGGGTCTTTTTTGAATTAGTTGGAATAATTGTCTTTTGTGGCTAAATTGTAGGTGTTAAATATATTGTAATCAAACTAGGAATATTAACTTCATGTTATGATTTGGATTTATTCGTTTAATAATCAAATTGATTTTTTGTTTCTTCATTTCTTTTAGCTGATTAAGTTGAAACTATTAAAGTTAAACTTGTTATCAATAACATGTATTATTTTAAATGAGGTTTAAAAAGATACATAATGTTTTATTTGCAATGAAGTGAAGAATTGAGGGAAGAATTATCAAGTCTAATGTTGATTTCATGCAATGCTTAAAAAGTTTATTCATTTTATCCAACTCCATATCTTTCTCTAAAAATGCTACGTGTGATTAGATAATCTCTTTGTAAATTGAATAAGAGTATAAATTAATGAATTTCACACAAATAAAGTGTGCATTGGATATTACATTTAAGATTGTACAGTAAAATGTGATGAATGTCCATTATGATAGGTCAATTTTTTATTAAAGGTTCATTAGTTTATATGCTACTTGAAATATATCAAGTTATACATCTTAAGTAAATCAGGTGTTTAAATGACAATTTAGGATCAATTTAAATAAGTATTACAAGGCAAAAACAACTATTGTCTAAGCTTAATAGGTGAAGATCTTGTTTAGATTTTATCCAAGAATTAAAGTGTTTATATTATTTACTTCTCTTTGGTATTTCTAATTGTCCCAAATTAAGATTTCTTAGTTTTTTCTTCTCTTTTTCCTCTTGAAATATGTATCATTTTGTACTTAGTCACACTTTCCCTTAGCTCATTTTATTTAGCCTAAACTTTTGTACATATTTCCATTTATAACCATTTTCTTATGTATTATATTAAGTGTCATTGTTAAAAAGTGCCTAATATTTTGCAGATGTTGGTAAAATTTGCATTTTATTATGGTGGGGTGTTGGAAAGGCATGATAATAAATATGTCGGGGGTAAGATTAAAATGAAGAAAGATATGGATGTTAATGAACTTAGCATGCTAGTATTAAAAGGATTTTTTAAATCTAAAGGATATAGAGTAATATCTATGTTTTACAAATTTCCTAATAAGCTTGAAGGAGTTAAGCTTACACCATGATAAGGACATGTTCGCTATGCTCCAATAAATGGAAGATTTGAATTATCATAATGTTGATATCTATTACAAGTATGGATATGAGCATCCTGCAACAAATGGTGAAGAATCTGACTCTGATAATAATGATAAGGGGTTGTTCCAAGTTCAATTGGAGCAAGATGATGACTTCATCGTTATAAAAGTTAGTGAATCTACAGATGATTTAGTTGATGATGAGTTATTTATAACCGATGATGAAGAATATGTTACTGCGAGAACAAATGAGAAGAGTTATGTCAAGATTGTACATAATGGGATTGAAAGCGATAATGTTGTCGATGGGGTTTGAGGTCTTGGAAAGGATTAAAATGAAGAATGTGATTATTCCAAAGATACACAAAGTTAAGAAGGAAGTTCACATGGTTCAAATAGTGAATATAAGGATGGTGATGCTGAAGTTCAATCATTAATTTGTAGTGATGGTGAAGCATCTATTCTAAAAAAGAAAATACATTGTCTTCAATCCAAAAATTGATATGAAAGATTTTAAGTTTGAAATTGGAATGAATTTTAAGTAGGAGATGCAGCTAAGGGAAGCTATAAGAAACTATGCAATTACAAATGAATATGATGTTTCAATGGTGAGATTCGATGTGAGAATGGAGGCAGTTTGTGAGTCATAATGTCCTTTTTTGGTATACGCTAGCTGGATTGGAAATGAGAAAACATTTGCTTTGAAGATAGTATAAAACAAGCATAATTGCAAGAAAGTGCAAAGGAACAAGCAAGCTAGTAGGAAATAGATAAAAAATGAATTCTTACATAAGTTTAAGAGGAACTCAAATTGGCCTATTACTGAAATGATGGATGATCTCTAAAGAAAATATGTACTATAGGTAATTAAATTTTGATGTTATAGGGCTAATTGGGAAGCCATTACCATACTACGAGGATCTACAAAAGGTCAATATGTGAAGTTTTGGTCTTATGGACAAGAGTTACGATGAGTTCCCAAAGATGGGCATTATATCATTCAAACTAAATTTGATGAATAGTTCGAAAACCAATGTTCAAAAAGTTTTATATGGGGTTTAGTGCTTTGAAGTATGGTTTTCTGGAAGGACGTAAGAAAACAATTAGGTTAGATAGATGTTTTTGAAGACATTCCTTAAAGATGCTTTATTAGTTGCAATAGGTCGTGACAAAAACAATAAGATGTTTCCTATATATTAGGTTGTGATTAAGGGAGAGAATTATCAATTGTCGCATTGTTTTTTAACATTCTTGAGGTAGATCTAGACATAAGTGGGAATACATGGACTTTTGTTAGTCATTAGGAGAAGGTAAACTTTAAGTATCCATACATGTCATGTTAATAAAGGTCACACATATAGGAGCTTATTTTGGCAACTGGTGAGTTGCACAATGGAAGTTGAATTTGATGAGGTAATGGAGAAGTTGAAGACTAAAGAATTTTATGATGGTATTTTTCAGCACAAGACCAAAGTATGAAATAGTTCATAATAATATATCAAAGATATTTAATGGATTCATTTGTGAAGCTTGTACGAAAAGCCTGATTAATATGATAGAACATGTTTGAGTTTTTTTAATGACTCAAATATATGAAAAAAGGGACATGATGCTTAAATCCACTGATGATATATGCCCAAGAGTGAGAAAGAAAATAGAGATTTCAAAATGGGAAGCAAGATATTGTATAATAAGGATTCCACGTAAGCATGTTGTGGTTTGTATATTATATTAGAGGGAGGATATCGATGCTTATGTCAATCGATGTTACAAACATAATTGTTCTTTAAAAAGTTAACTGTATGCTATAGAACCCATTAGTGATCCTAAATTTTGGCTGAAGACTGGAAATCTGTAGCCAATATTACCTCCATTAATTACGAAGATGCTTGGAAGGCCCAAAAAGGTAAGAAAAAGGGATAAAACTGAAGAACCATGAAATCCCAACAAATTGAGCAAGGTTGGAGTACCTATAAGATGTCATCGTTGTTATGAAATTGGTTACAATATAAGAGGATGCAAAAATAAGAGTCAACCTTTGAGGCAACCTAAAATTGTTAAGGTAGTTTACTAAAATTTTGTTTCTCCTTATTTTAATTGTAGAAAAATGTCTATTTATTCATCACAAAGTATATTAATATGTATAGTGCAGCGAAAAAGAAGAAGGCCACCAAAAACTAAAGCCCCTCCATCCAATTTTGGTAGTCGTCTAGTTTGAAGACCCACATAATCAGTATCTACAGGCTCAAATACTACATCTTCTATCTTAAGAAGGGAGAAGAGAGTAGTTAGTAAATATTCATATTTAATTTTAAATTATTTCGTATTTAACTTATATAATATTATAATTCCTTTTATTTATATAGGCAACTAGCAGATATGGAATTAAATTTGGGGAAGTTAGTAGGAACACCTATTTTACGGTAAATCATTTAAATACATATTTACACTACTTATATCTAGTTATAAGAGAGATGGTAATATTTAGCTTTTTTATTTTTATGCTTCATATAGGATGGAAGTCAATTTCAATTTCTAAAAATGCCGAATACTAATGCAACAACTACTAAAGCTTCCCAAAATACAACTAGCAATACAATTCAAAATAGGAGGAGGACCAAATTGAGGGTAAAAAGATCTGCACTTAAAAATTCTCAAGTTGTCGACGATTGAGAATTACGAACTTCTAGTTATGTATTAGTTTTAGATATGTATTAGTTAACATTTGGTTGATAATTTTGACATGTTTTGGTTCACAGTTTGACCACGATTTGATGTTGTTCTATAAGTGTATGTTGTAAAATTGTTAGTTGTGCTTTGTTTAATAATATAGAATATATGGCTTAGTTTCAATATATACTATGTTGGTGTTTGATCCAGGTTTATATATTTATGAATGTAATCATTTTGACCTACTCATTTGTTGTGTGAAACATATGATCCAAGTGTATATGTTCATGGAATTGATATATTAATGATACAATTGATGATGCCAGAGTTTTGAATTATTGTCTGTAAGTTTTATTTTGAAAGTGCTTATAGTTTCTTTTAAGTCTTACATTTTCTCATGACATTGTCTACAAGTTTTATTTGCTCCTTTTCTTTGTATCTCACATTATCATGCCATGGCAAAATTCATAACTACATATATGTTTAATGTGATTATAGTCATATATTGTAGGATATATGTGTGTCCTTATCCTTTTAATTAATAATTAACCAAGTGAATAACTAAGTGAATCTAACATCATAATATAGTTGGGTCCCCATTTGCACTTGATAATCACTAGATGCCATGATCTAAGAATTATAAACTAGGTAGTTAAATTTGTTATATTCTTTCTGATAATGTCCTAATATGAAATCGATTTCAATAAAAATATATGACAAAAACATAATATGACAAAAACATCTCTTTATTGATTTAATTACTATTGAAATGTTTAAGCTAGTCTGTTAAAACTAAAATTAAACATCTCTTTATTGATTTAATTACTATTGAAATGCTTAAGTTGGCCTATTGAAACTGAAATTGACCAAAATTAAAACAATGAGTTCAACGAATTAGAAGTCATTAGTGCCACAATGTCCTTTTCATTACTAACCCAACAATGAAGTTTGCAAATGACTCGTCATCAACACAACATACTACTTGTATACTCAATGGCTTCCTTATTCTTTTAAGACAACATACTACTTGTAGTTGCAAAGAGAGTAAAAATTTACATTTCAAATTTAACTGTTACAATGTCTCCATATTTTTCACAGTTACATTTGATGCCTAAGCTATGAAATCATATGGGACCTACAAAATAAAGATATAAACTCAAATTTTAAACTTATGAAGAATTTGCTTATGCAAATGAATTATTACATATACTTATTGTAAACAGCAATGCATTTTGCAAATAAGATTCTTTCCTCAACGCACATAAGATGTTTGACATATTTTTTGACAAAAACAAACCTTCATCTCATTTACAAATAGTAAGAACCTACAAGACACCTTTAATTTGAATATTGATTAAAATTTTGTATACTAATGACAATGTAAAAAAACAATAATTGAAATACTTACTTTTCTATTGATGCATTCATAAAAATGTTAACCAATGTTAGACTTAGCACTTGATATCCATAACTTCATCTTCTCATTACAACCGGGGCATTCAATATTCAAACTATGAATTATATATACATATATAAATGGCAATATTAATCATAATTGAATATAATTAAAATATCATATAGAATAATAAGTATATATTAAAATTATTTTACCATTGAAATAATGCTTTCTCTTAACAAAATTGAGAATATATCATTTCAACTTCTGCTACATTACCAAAACAACAATAAATAGCATCCTTGCATCCATTAACGACACCTTAACATTGTTCCCACATCAAACATATACCAGGTGCATAAGTAATGAAAACCAAATATATTTTATTTCTACCCTATTTGTTTATCCTATTACAATATCATCATACAAATATTTAACAATGTTTTAAAAACTAGACTTGAAGTCAAATCGGTAAAGAAAAAGATTTAAATTTTAAAAGATTCAATCAGTATTAGATCGTCCTAAAATTAGCTAAATATTGAACAAAATTAAAGAATTTGAAATATGATTAAAAGAGATTGTCCTTACCTATCAAAGAATTTGAAGATTAATTAAAAAAGATTTTTAAATTAAAATTACTTTATTTATTTTAGTTTATAACAACTTATTAATTAATAAAAAGTAATCGATTAATTCATAAATTGATTAGTTCTTAACAACAAGAGTTATTAAAGTAAATCAAACCAAAAAGTTGAAAACCAAACCAAAAAGTTAGACGGTTCAATTTTTTATAGTTGAATCGGTCAAACCAGTTGAGTTTTTTAATCATTAATATTTAATTAGTAACTTAAATGCACTTGAAAATAGAGGTTATTTACTCAAAAGTTGCTTTCACAAAAGAGTTCAGGGTGATTTACTTCAATTGTAGAATTATGATCATTTACGTATTAATCTAATAACAAAACCTTTAATTGGATCTAACAATAAATCATTGAGAACAAATTAGGACTTGTTGATGACAAGGTTAAAATCCTTGAGTACAATTCGTTTGAGTGAGTAATTGCAGATGGCATATTATATAGTGAAATGGTGGATTTTGAATTCAATTTTGAAGGATTTTGGTAGAGGTATTCATGTATATTACATCCCCCTAGGAACTTGGAATGAAATACATGATAGATTATGGGATGAGTTGACATAGTTAGATCCTCAACCACATTTTAGTTGTGGAGTAATAAAACAGATTGAAGAAGTAAAGAATATGAATAGATCGATGCTATTCTTGATGGAATTGTATGAAGGATATAATCAAACGAGAAATTAGATGTATTTTGTAATTCTTTGCCTACTAGTAACAAAGATGATTTGATGATATTGAGAGTATAAGCTTAAAGAGAGGTTCAAAAAAGTTTTTATGGCCTGAGATAAGTGATCAAGATGAGTACACAAAATAAGTAATTGGATTGTCATAAAATCATTCATCAAAAAGGGATAAAAAAGAAGTTTTGAAGTCACAGAAAGACATAGATCACTGTGATTATTATGATCAAGACGAGTATACAAAAGATAAGTATTTGAAATTGGTGAGGTTGGCACTTAATGTTAATATTGCAAAGCTTCCCATTTGAAGAGAGAACTTTCCAAGTTGTAATAACTTAGTGTTAAGAGTATAAGACATCATGAGGTTACGTAAGGGAAAGGGAGGGATTGTGCAACACTGTCAATGCAAAAGAGTGGAGAGCTAACTATTTCTTTTGTTGGTAAAATTGATGGTTTCTATTTTGTAGCTTTTAGATGCAAGCTTTTGGATCATTGATGCAAAAGTTATAATGAGTCCTAACCTAATTGTTTCCCAAAAATTAATCAATCCTGACAGAGCTTTAGTTGAAAATGTTCATTTAACATCAGAATTCCTTTTACATAATGCTCTTTTTGTACCTATTTTTTGGTTTATTTTTTGTCAATGAACTAATAAGAGATCATCATTTGACTATTATTATTTACTTGGAAGAAGGTGCTAGTTAATGGAAAGGAAGAAATGAGGCTTATAAGCAGTGGCGAAGCCATTTGTAATTTGCCCACCCTCAAATTTTTTTTTAAAGAAGATATATATGTATATAAAAGTTGCCCACCCTAAAAGAATGTCGTTGCTCATGGTGAATTGGATTAATATATATATATATATATATACATTGCCCCCCTGAAATAAATTTCTGGCTTCGCTACTGCTTATAAGTAAATTATATATTTAATAGTCACTTTTTAAAATTTATAAGTAAATTTTGAATGTTTTTAATTAACCCTATAGTTTAATCCCAAATATTATATTGTGAAGATGACATTTGTTCGCAACTATATAAAAAGCAGAGCAAAGATGATTATAGAAAGGTACGTTATATTCTGTATGAGAGTGAAGTAATTAAAGTAAAAACAAAGGAAGGAGGCCTCTTTGACCTTAGAAAGAAGAGAAAGCTCACAGCGCTTATTACAGTAAAACTAACAACATGATTTTAAAAATGGTAAGAAGAAATGAAAATCTATATGCAAGTAAGTAGTTTGTTAGTCTCATTGGGTGTGCCGCCTCTGTTTCCTAGTGTTACTGTAAGTACTACTACGCCTTCGGGTGGAGGTTCTAAAGGGATCAACCCACTTCCTGTCTTTCTTTACAGCTTCTTTCCACCTGTCCTTGAATATTTGAAGTTCCCATGTTGACTGCCTTCGAATCTGTTGTTTTATAATCAGTCTCTTTACTACACAAAATCAGAGATTAAGAAAGGATCACCGTTCTCACCTCAACCCGAGCATCCACTGTTGCCGAACTGTGTTTCTGGATAAAAGACAACAATTATAATCACATACCATTCACATTACCATGACTCATCTACTGTTACTGCTGATATAGAGACACTCTTGTTACCTTGCCTAAAGCTTCAGGCTTTGAACCCTGGAACCACATCAAGAACAAGAAACAGAATCTAAGTTTATATAATACTATATATTTTAGAAAAACAGAAAGTTCAGTTGACCACCTTCTTCCCACGTCCACCCAAAGTTCGTATTCCCTTATGAACAATGTACTCGCTATCAATCACACCCACCTTCTTCGTCCTATCTCCCTGTACAATGCCATATGCATTCACTCGTTTACACCTCTTTCATAATATAGCTTGACCATCTAAAATATGATGGCTAAGGACATGTACAAACAAACTTCACTGCAATCTAAAGAATGAAATCTAGGCAGATGTTCAAAAACATGGCCTTCAAGAGTTCGACAGTGCAGCATTTACGGATCCATAAGGAAGTAGAGCAGAAGTGGGATAGCTAAAAGTTGATGTTGCACAATAATACTACCCATCGATTGTAGATTAGGATCAGATAGTTTGACAAGATATTGAAGAACAGACCACACAAGGTTATGTGAACTAATTTATAGCCTTCTAATAAGCAGAACTAAGCCACAAAAATAAGTCTGTTTCAAGGAACAGAAGTAGAAAATAACAGCAATGACACAAAATGTTTCTCGGGGTAACCAGCATTAATTTTAAGTGCATCACGGGTGTGATGTGACAGTAAAAAACATTGTTGAATAGTATACCTGAGCACAGTATCCTAGTTTCATATCCACTCCCCAACCGTGGACTAAATCATTCTGAAAGGAGTAAAAAAAACAAAGATAATGTAGAATTCAGTAGCAAGCAGGTTATACAGGCTTTTCTTGAGAAGGGCATACTAATCAAATCAAAACCATAGTCCATCTTCAGAAAACAGAGGAAAAGCAAGTGAAAATTCCAGTTCAGACCAAAAGGCTGTTTCAGAGGGTTAAGCCAGGAAGTGAAGAAAAGTTCGTATGAGAGGACAATGTGTTATTCATTACATTAACGTTATTAAAAACAGGATGGTTCAAAGATGGATGTTACCTGTATAAGGTGCCAAGTACAGTACCAAGCTGACCTTGAAAATACGGGAGCCATACCTTCCACAAATCTAAAAGGAACAACGGCAAACCAAATTATTTTAATAATGCTATAAAAGGGAACTCCTAAAAACCTACTTAAGTCAACAGTGTTATAATTCATGGACATTTGAATATTTAGTCTCTTAAAGTAGGAAAAGATGCGACAATTATCACAACATAGCTTCTAAACGTCCCCAGAATGTGAAAGTATCAATAACTATATAACTTCCCATCTGATAATATTAACAGTTCAATGGAAGATAAAAATAAAATCACAAAGGTCGGCAGCAGCAAACAAAGAAAAATAAAATGGTAAATGGAGAGACGGGAATTGACCCAAGAGATAAAAGGCAAAAATTTTGAACATAAAAAAATTTGACAGAAGAATAATTTACCCGGTGCAAGGTGGCCCCTCGCTAGCATCTGAACACTTAGTACTGCCTCTGCTGTCATAGACTCTTCTGCACAGATTAAGAGAAGGTCATTAAGCCTACAAATGTTAGAAGTCTAGAATTCCAAGAAGAGTTCCCAAAAGTCATCCCATTCACCTATGAAACTTCTTAGTTCTGGCACGAATCGTGATTCTATGATGTATATCTGTTGAATTTGGGTCTAAAGCTGGCTGAGATATCTCTAGACCTTCTGATCTCACAAGCTCCAGATATCTATTTAAAACGAAATGAGTTCAACCGTTCTTCTAGATTGCGATAAGCTTGCCAATAACACTTGAGAAAAAAGAATATAAAAGGGTGGACACATGAGCATTTAGGAAGAAATTATGTTCAACAAGTCCTCCATTGTTTTACCTTCTTGGATCAAATTTCTCAACTCCCAAATCTTCATCCCAGAGAAATATGTAGTCATAAATTGAAACAACAGCTGGATGAAGAAACCGCTTAGCAAACCACCTGGAAAGGAAATCAGACTCTATCAAAACTAATGCTGAACCACAATTTAGTTCCAGTGTGCATGCCAAGTACAGGGAGTTTGTATTCACATAGATAGAGGCACTGAGGATGGGAATGGATCCAATAAAAGATGTCCAAACATTTAAACATCCAAGGTCCTGGCAAACTTTTGGAGATTCAAATTCTACAACTTTATTGTACAGCCTCCCTTACAGCCTCTCCTTTTCCTCCCTTAGCAAACAGAAAGTATACAATGAAATAAACAAGAACCAATGGCCAGATAACACTTTTTCAAGAACTCATAGAGGTTAATCTACCAAGTTCTTTAATTTAGAAAATCTTCAAGTTCAACTAGTCAATACTGCTCCCTCAACTAATATAATGCATATCCTTTGCTAATGTACAAATATATATATAGACATGTGATTTACAAAGTCAAAACAAAGCATATCATGACTTGAGGATGCCAAAAGAGGAAACTTTCGTCAAGGTCAACCTCACCATTTTGTCTGGTTCTGAGCAACAATATGTATGGCTTGGCTGCTCCATTTAAGATCCCACCAACCATCCACATTACCATCATAATGGAACAGAATAACTGTAAAGTTCTCTGGAAGAAACTGAATTCCATGGAATTAGGGAAAATGTTTAGTTCAAGAACATCAAAGATTTCATAAGACAGATTGGTATACCTTTTCCACAATGGTATCAACATTATTTTTTAGCTTTAATCCAACAGGAATAGCTAGCAAGTTCCGCAGGCTATAAGATTCGACCTGTTCTTGATATTAATAAACATATAATGAGGAAACACCAAGAAAGCATCTCGCTTGAAACAGAAACATTAGCACAAGGAATTACATCTATATCAAATTTTAAATGACAAAAAAAATTATACGATCAGAATTAGGAATAGAAATGTGCTCTCAAAGAGCAGACAGAAATGGGGATCAGAAACCAACCTTTGACCTATTAGTTGACCAAAGAGGTTTTAACTCCAAATCTGAACTGGCATGTACAATACCATGAGGCAAATAATGCAAAAATCCAGAAGCCAAAGCTGATTCCTAGAGTTTACATCAAAAGCCACAAGAGACAAACAGTAAAGCATTCCACAGTTAGTGAAATAGATAGAATTGCCACAATTCCAGAACTAGCTCAAGAAATTGTTCTAGCTTTGTAAGTTCTATGATCTGTGAGCTAAAGAAACAAAAAAGAAAAAACATAAGTAGGCAATTGGATGGCAGTTCCAAACTTACCTTCAATGTGTCAAAGGGGTGCAACCTTTCTTCCATCTAATAACAGAAAAAGAGTAACAACAAATAAGTATATATAAACGAAGTCTGTGCAACAGAAGAGACTGAAAAAAAAAAGAGTGAACAAATAAGGAGCTTTGTGTACAAAAAACTGAAATCATTTTGCTGGATAGAAGCACAGCACATAAGTAGGAAAAAGAAACCCACCGAAACAAATATACAAGCTCAAAATCATGATCCATCAACAGAACGATGAATATTGAATGAGACCACGGACTGATGTTAAGCTTTGAACATTCCAAGACAAAATTTTGATAACCCTTAAACTCACACCAGCAGTAGTGAGAAGCAAAGCCAATTTATATCTTTTTGAAGAAATTGAATAATCAAATGCGCTAAACTAGTAAAATAGCACAACAACTGTGACTCACAGTACTACCTATCTCTCTCCCTCCTGACACACAAATTAATCAAAAAAAGATGACAAGCAGACAGTTGATCTCTGCCTATCTAGTATGTGTCCAGATAATGTAAAATCACAAATAGAGAAGCAAAAGTCTCGTGAAACCTGTGTATGCTGATATTGATAAACTGTGGTTCTATACGCAATGAACAACATTACTGTACACAAAACTGCCATAAATGGCAGCTGCTTCTTCTTTAACCCGCATCTTCCCTGCAACAGGGGTATACAGTTAGAAAGTTATGAAGGAGAGAAAATGAGACTATTTTAACAGCTGCTTTGGTTTCTTAGCTATTTGCAATCTTAAAAGAGTAGAGTAAGTGAAGAAACAAAAAGATATTAACCATACCCCGTCAAGAAATGCATTCTTTTTTATTGATTTCCATGGTCTGAGTGACGTCATGGACAGCTGCACTGGTTATATTTCACATAACAAACTGTAGAGCGATGTACCAAAAATTCGAGATGAAATGAGAAGCCATTACCACCATATTGAAACCATAATTACCGCACTTTCTGCTCACAAAAAGAAGCAACTTACGAAGAAAAAGGTTCTATTGCATTCTGCCTATACAATGGATTTCTAGATCAAAACAAGAATAAAGCTACGTACACAAACTCACAGAACAAGAGATGCACAAGTTTTAGATGGAATTAACAAGCTCATTTGTCTAAAATTTCCAAAAGCTCAAGGCTCTATTTTTATCAGCCAACACCCAAAGTACGTTGACAATTAGAAATTGAGAACTTTCAGAAGTCCTTTGCCCCAAAGAAAGCGTGCCCAATTTAAACTCCTGAATGCCTCATCAAGTTTTAAGCAAACTAAATACGACACGACCTATGTATTGAATTAGAGAGAGAGAGAGAGAGAGAGAGGGAGAGAAGAACACAAAAATAAACTTTGTTAATAACCAATCTGGTGTTAAAAGAGTGTTTAGGGGCATGCATGTGTCGATGCAATGCAAAAAACCAAACTCCAGACGAGAGCTTCATTGGTCGACTTCTTACATTGAAGCTCATGACTACACATTTAGAATATAAACTAGAAGGCAGACAAAATTATCTCCAACAGTAATCCAAAACAGAGTTCCTGAATAATATATCCCTAAAGGACAACATAAATTAGAGTCCGAACATGAGAACGAACAGTTTTCCACATAATAATTAACAAAACAAATCAAGCAATTTTATCTCCCGCCGCTTCCCAAGTCAGTTGTTTCTTTTATGGAAATGGAAAAGATAGAATCTTCGATGGTTTTTCATCACAGATTCCAGAATTAATAAAGAGAAATAGCTGCGGAAAATTTAAGCACCGCCATTAGATCTGATAAAACTTTTATTTCCTGTTTTGACATTTGAAAGCAGATGATACGCAGAGCTTCATGCATTTCCAATACCAATACAAGTCTCAAATAGAGAAGGATCACAAACCTTCAATCCAAACCGAAAGAGCAAGATGAACTAAACAAAATCGAACTCCAGCAGCTGAAAGGAGCCAATCCCAAATGCAAACAACCCCAGAAAGAGAGAGATATGGGAACAGAAAATGAACAGACACGGAGACCGAGAGCTAAAAGAGAGGGCTCAAAAGACACAGGTGTAAGAAACGCCACGCTTTAAGGGAGGACAACCGAGGAAGAGCCAGACAGGACTGTTGACAAACGTTTGGCCTGTTCAGCTCCAAATTTATACCTTAAAAAATCTCATTTTTATGAAGTTGATACATAAAAAATCAGCCTTGCATCGACGTGCAGGGACTGGGTGACACATGGAAAGAGAGATATGGATGCTCGCTTGTTAGCTTCTTTGCACTGATGATTGTCATTGATGCTGATATTATTATTATAGAGATAGTTACCTTGTGGGATTCGTATTCGTGCTGTATTTAACATGGGACAATAGGTAAATTACAGAGATTAAAACAAGCCTCAGTGAACTAAACTACATATAAAAAAGTTAAAAAGATCGCGTCTTTAACCAAGCTTAAGGTTCCTGCAGCAAGAAGCAAGCCCAAGACTGTCTCTTTCCCTCATGAGCTCTCCCGACACAACTCTTGAGGAAATTAAATGTGATTTATATGAAGTAGTTTACATGCCCATGTTTTGTATAAGCAGAAATTTCTCATTATTGGACTTCCCATCCCATGTTCATGCAATAATGTATTAAAATAACTAATCTTGAAAAAAAGAAAGCTGATTAGGACAGATTTCATTCAATTAATTGAAAATTTGGAACAAATACTTAAAATATTCATTAAAAAATATATTTTAGAAAAAGCCGATTTGGTGAAAGGAACGAAAGATTTGCGAAGCCGAGGACAACTGCCGTTGACAATGAACTCTTGGATGATGTTAGGATGAATAGGAAGTGACGGAACTGAAGAGAAAATGTGGATTCTATGTGCGTCGAAATAAACGGAGAGAGACACAACCCAACCAACGCGTAGAAATATAGAATAGCAGCAAGCCAACAGAAAAGGACCACTCGAATGATACAAACTAAAAGAAAATGAGAATGGAAAAGGACAAGGACAAGGACTTGGACGTGTACTTGGACTTGGACTTGTTCTTGATCCGAGGATTTAATTTATTGACTATTCAATCTTCTTGCCAATATTCTCAGGCATAGACCTCAGAATATAATTACTAAAAGATGCAGATTAAGAGAATAGGAAAATTTATGAAGTCCCAGTAGTGTTTGAGTTAAAAAGTTAACGTAATTAAAACCAGAAGTTAAACTGATAAGATAAGAGATTTAAAACATTATTTTTGTTCATACCATTCGATCTTATTTGACAATTTTCGATGAAAACGGTTAGTTGTGACTCGTACTACCGGGATGTTTGGTATGAATGATTTTACTAGAAATGGGGAGGGAGTGATCATAGTCTGTTATTATGTTTGAAATTACACAAGGTTGTTGGACTCTTATCATAGTCTGTCATTATGCTTGAAATTATAAAAGGTTGTTGGAATCGGACAGATCTTGTAAGGTTTGATCTCATAAAACTGGCAAGCTAAGTTACAAGATACTGTGTCCAAAATTGGACCACTTCTTAAGTTGATTTCAGGCACCAGTGAATCTGGTGGTAATAATGACTTGCAACTAAAACTGGAAAATTGTGTTCGGTTTTGGTATTTTGGACGGTCAGCTGAAGACCGGTGGAGATGGAGTAGCAATTGGGTGGGATATGCCAAAATGTAATAAAAATTAATGTCATCTATATATGACAGGTTACCAAGAAAATGGTGTGACATTAATGACTTCTTGTACTTGCCTCCTCATAATTAAATGGAGTAAGCTAAGTTAAACATACAAGAAATTCAGCAAGCCAATGACGTGCCTTGTGCTGTACTTCACAATCAGCCTTAGTGGCGGGTGGATCAACTAACCAAATTATAAGCACTGAATGGCAGAAACTTTGGTGGAGATAATGTGTATGTATAGATGAAATGACCTGCAACCAACAGGGCAACACAGCGTCCGCCCCACTACACCAGCCCCATCGATTGCGCACCAAGAGGAGTGAGAGGCAACTAAGGATGGTATTGGCCACCAACCTAATCCAACCAAATCATGGACATATATTACCATAACCTGTCTTATTCCAACTGCTGTTGAACTGCTTTTTGGACATGCGTATTGTTTTTATTTTCTTATCGCAGTTGAGTATGGTAAACCACCAGAAATGGGATCGGTTGAAAATAAGACCTCCATTGCATGTGTCAGTCAGAGCTGACCAGCACGAGACTGGACTTTGTGCAACTCAGAGTCATAGGTGGCCAGCATGCACGCTTGCTGGGGAAGTAGGAACTTGGTTTAATTATTATATTTATTTCTTTTTCAAATGAACCCTAGACTTGTAGTTAGGTCAGGAAGGCTGTCTTGGGGGAGGTAATAATTCTTTATTCTAATCTCCTCCCAAGTCTCAACTCAGTTAGTATTACTCGATAATCTAAAAGGATAATATTTTCGGTTTGATAGCATTAGCAAACACGGTTGATTACATTTTGAGAACGAGACTACAAGCATCAGAAGGAACTCATGGTATTCGTATTATTTGATAGATCAACAAGAACAAGAGTCTAAGGTATAAAAAGAGTTTACGAAAACAATCCCT
>JANZLX010000002.1:31028264-31061069 GCA_025531955.1 Erythroxylum orinocense
CAAGTATTCTTTTTCTCTGAGCCTCTTCAGGTCTCTATACAATCAGTATTCTTTTACACTTAGCCTCTTCAGGCTATATGTATCTCTTTCAAACTACAAAGTGTTTCGAGCTTGTTACAGAAAGTATCGCTCTAATTGTTTGCACAGTATTTCTCAAATATTGATAAGCTTTTAATCTCGCTCTAACAAAAGTCTCCTATCTCTTTGACACGACTAATATTTATAGCCTTCTTCTTCAACTGCTTCTTGATTCTTTAAAGAAATGGTTATTCAGTTGAGCTTTGGAACTGACTCAGACTGATGCTTCCGTCTGCTTTCTTTCGTCTGTTTTTTTATTTCCGTCTGCTTTTGCTTCTGTTTACTTTTCATTCGTCTGATTTTTCTTCCTTCTGCTTTTTGTTCGTCTGTTTTTTGTTTATCTTCCGTCTGCTTTTCATTCGTCTACTTTTGCTTCCGTCTGCTTTTTGTTCGTCTGCTTTTTGTTTCCGTTTGCTTTTGCTTTCGTTTGCTTTTCATTTGTCTGCTTTTTGTTTATCTTTCGTCTGCTTTTCATTCGTCTTCTTTTTGTTTATTATCAAAATTATTAATCGTAAAGTCATTTTGACTTAACACAATTGACTACAGGTATGTAACATCACGTCCCCATATTAAGGGTTAGAACCCGAAATTTCAATACATGGAAGCCCAAAGAGAGATTAAGGAAATGCATGCTCTTGCTCATGCATAATGTTAACATATATGCACATAAATATTGAATGTTTGCACATAAAAAAGTGGAACATGCATTCATTGAAAACTTCCGGGTATGATTGTTTTTAAATGTGATTTTATTGAAAATGAGAATTAGATGGAGTTGAAAGAGTGATCCTGGTATGAGTTGTGGTAGTGATCTGGAAAATGTTCACTGAGTGTGCTTCGGTTTG
Organism: Erythroxylum orinocense; assembly: GCA_025531955.1. Classification (NCBI taxonomy): domain Eukaryota; kingdom Viridiplantae; phylum Streptophyta; class Magnoliopsida; order Malpighiales; family Erythroxylaceae; genus Erythroxylum; species Erythroxylum orinocense. The sequence goes on from JANZLX010000002.1 coordinate 31,029,188, forward strand.
TTAGCTATAACTTTTTCTCTAATTATCCAAACGATATGATTCTTGATTTACATTAAATTAGAAACATATGACTACATTTCTTATGAAGACATCGAATTTCAATTTTGTCTCTAAGAGTCTCAAAAATTTCATGAAGTTGAGAATTGGGTGCAGTACATTGGTGGATGAATGTAAAAATTTGTCTTCGAATTTTAGTGGAAAATTTGGGATTTGATCTATATAGATTTTGGCAAAGTTGCCTTCTTGAGAATTGTATATCTTTCTGTTATCTTTCCAACGATATATAGTATGGAATTTTTGGACATCTGAGTCAAAATTTATGATCTTTATAAGTGGAGATACTCTGGAGAGTGTAAATAGTGATTTAGAACTTTTGCGAATGTGAGGAATGTTAAGTCAAAATGACTTCACGTCCAACAATTTTGGTGCAAAACTAAGAAGGAAGCAAAACTAAGAAGGAAGAAAACATCTTCTTAGTTACTGTTCATACACATCTTCTTAGTTATTGTTTATACACATCTTCTTAGTCACTATTCATACACATCTTCGTAGTTACTATTCATGTTCTATCTTCTGTTCAATTTTTTGTTCCTTAAGAAGATAGAATTTGTCTTTGAAGTCTGCTTGAAAGTTGTAGATCTTGAAGTCCTATTTTGAACCATCCAAAGAACACCTAAATCTGATATCTCTAGAGAAAGTTATGCTAATTGCAAAACATCTTTTTAGTTACTGTTCACACACATCTTCTTAGTTACTGTTCATATTCTATCTTATGTTCCATTTTTGATCCTTCAGAAGATAGAGTATGTCTTTGAGGTCTTCCTAAAAGTTATAGCGCTTGAAGTCCTCTTTCAAACCATCTAAATAACACCTAAATCCAATATCTTTATAGAAAGTTATGCTAATTGTCCCACGATAGGTTCAATATGATTGAGGATAAAAACATATTGGATTCTTTTGGACATAACTTCTTCTCTAGACACCCAATTGACTTGATTCTTGAACCATTGGACTCGTAAGACATTGCTCTACATCTCCATAAAAAAGTAATAGTCATATGAAATGAAGTGAGAAATATTGAGTGAAAAAAGTGAGACGGGTTCAGTGAGTGCGTTCTTAAATATTATAAACTGGTGTTATTTTATTGAACATACTTCCGTATTTTGATGATTTCTGGATTGGTAGAGCTCCAAATAAGATTATTTTTTATTTGTGGTAAAATAAAGACATGGAGCTACAAATGGTATGAAGAAATTGGAATCTAATTCAGTTTCTAAGATGTTTAAATTTCAAATGGAAAGTTGTGCATAGTATACTGGTATAGCCAAGAGCAGTCCAAAAATGTTTGAAGTATATCTTTTGAACCTCTGAACCAAATTGAATGATTTAGGTGGCATTAGAAATGTCAGACAATGGGGCGACATTTTCTGGAAGAAAGTGTTATGTTAGAATGTGTAAGGGTACCGTGGGCGAGACACTTAATTATAAAGGGCATAAGGCATAAATGGAAGGGCAAATGGAACAATTCCCAATCATTAAGGGCATAATTAGAAGAAGAAGTGTTGTCTTGCTTATAAATAAAGAAGAAAAACATGAATGTATGGATAAGGAGCAGAGAATAATGAAAATGAGTAAGAAAGAGAAAGAGAGTTGGTGATTTGAGGAAAAGAAGAGAGTTGAGCTAGGGTTTAATTCTTCTTCATCTTCAACAAAGATTTTGAAGTTGATCAAGAAGAGAAAAAGAAAGAGGAAGGAAAGAGTTTCCATTTGAGCTAAAGATCTCTTCATTTGGTAAATAATCAAGGTAAGATCATTTTGAATCTTTTGGATTTTTGGAAGGATTCTAGTCTATGAAGTTTAGAAAATGCTTGGGTTCAAGTATTCTATAATCAATTTTAGTGATTTTGCATTATGGGAATTTTCAATTGGATTCCTATTGGATGAGAATTTGGATGTTATGAGATCATATGAGGTTAGAAAAGAGATGACAAGAAATTGAGTTATGATATAAAGTAACCAAGTGTTCTTGAGGTGTAAGCTTATGAATAAGCTAGACACATGAAAAGGGTAAAGATTGAAAGGAGAATTTAGAAAGATTATGTACAAATGAAGTGTAAATCTAAGTTCAATTAGATACATATGAATTATCAAATGGGAATGAGCATAATGTGTGTTTTAGAACATATATCCGAGATTGTCATTGAGCATGCATTATACATAGTCCATTTATACAATTTTGCATAAATAAATGCTTATACATGTGCAATTATTAATAAGTGTGCAATATGTGTCTTGCATAAATGGGTTGCATAAATGGGTTGTGCAGGTCAACTTAGCACATTTTGCATTCAATCTAAACACCCCTTGGAAAATTGATATTCTCCTATATATTTCATCCTTTATTTCATACCTTCGGTGTTGATCCACCAACTCTTTTATCTTCTAAAATCACATAATTTCTAAAACTGATCAATTTCACTTATTAACAACTTTCCTGATCAATTTTGGCCTTCGACCATTTTTAAGCCTTAATCACCATAATACAAAAGCGAATAACTCCTTCTACCCTCCAACTCCTCATACGGTATTATAATGAATTCACTATGATAATGATTGTTATGCTCGGAGTTCATAAAAGCTGTGAATTGATCCCATATTTGTATGAACTCAAAATGTAATCTTTAAGCATGTCTCCAATAGTCAGTACCATTGGCAACTCACAAGTGTGATCATTAGTTTTGCCTCCTTAACCATCAAACTCTATCTTAATGTAGTTCTACGAGGATGTATAGCTTAAGTTACCATTTGGACTTTTCCAACAACCTCTTACTCAATCCTTCTTCTCAGGTACATACACTTCCTATCTCAATCACCAAAATATGATTCTTCTGATTCAAACTCAAAATTCCAATTTCATTTTCAATTTCCTTGATAAGATTCATAGATTCTGAGCCCTCAATTTGGAATCTTCTGAACGTTCCTCTTCTCTCATTCTTGCCTAACATCCTATCTTATAAGCATTTCTAGCTTTCCCCTAATTTCTTCTTATACTGAATTACAAACTCTTATCATAATATTCATATGACCAATTCAGTTCCAAATTCATCCTTTTTATGATCATAACAATTTTATGATTTCATTTCATTAGGCCTGTACACTTTAGTCTCCTATACCGTATCCAAATATCGATCTCATATGTACTCAATCATATTATTCTCCAATTTATCCACAACTTTCCTCATCTTACATTCTAACCAAACACCATTCTTCTCATCATTTCTACTAATCCAAACTCTTAACGAAAATTCACACAAGCAATACCCTTCTCTAATGGTGAGGAATCAGAAGCAGCAGATCCTTGCAAAAGTCCTTTTATTGTTTTATGAGGTGGCATTTTACTCCTTCAATAAAACACTAATGTTTTAGCTAACTTTCATTTTTAATCTCAGTTTCTATGTGTATGCATGATATGCATGTCACTTAATGCAACACATCAATTCACAAAACATAATTAATCACATAGCCTACTAATGCATAACATTATACATTCCGAGCCTAGGAAAAACCTATGCTCTAATACCAAACTGTTAGGTCCCGTTTCCGAAGCCCAAACATTCAGAGACAAAAATGAAACCCGTCATCCCATAATGGTGGCGTGACTACAAATAGAAGAACATCAAATAATAAAAATTTTAGAGAATCACAAGTCAAAAATCCAATCACATTTCATAAATGAGTTTCAAATGAATTTATAAAATCTCATTTTAAAATTCCCAAAAATACAAAAATATGAAATATGAAATACACATGATACAATTTGAATGCTTATGTTTACAATGATTCTAAATTACAAAAGTTCCTAAACTAACTTAATTACAAAAATAAACAAAAAATCTCTAATTATCTTGGAGTTCTAACGCCTTGCAAAGATCACTAATCTTCTCTTTCTGCACCTGAGAAGGGAAGCCTGGGGTGAGCTACACAGCTCAGTGGCTAATAAATTTATAACCATTTGCAATTGACCAAAGTCAAGCATAAGTATGTTTAAAGGTCTAGCAATTCTAGCATTCATACTTTATTCACGACATTCAAACATTCATTAGATTTAACTCAAAATTCATGACAATAACACTCGAATAATTTATGCTGGAGAATCAAATTATGCAATGCACAAACAAATGGCTCGAGAGCTTCGTGGAACAAAACAGATAAACCGAAGTTTAAACCGTGAACAAAACAAGTCCATTTTTGGATCTCATGGGCCACAATTGGGCAGCCTAGATAAGGCTATACGTCGACGTGCACGTGACTACGAAACGTTACTCTCTTGCCCAAATAAAGCACATAATCGATGCTCAAAATCATTTTTATCAAATGATATGCTTTCATACTTTTCAAGTTCTTTCTTCTTTCCATTCATACAAAATGCCATGACATATCTCAAGGCATAGCAATGATCAAAATCATAATTTAATTATATCAAATATCATGCTTCTTTCACGGTATAACATAATTAAAATTATCATTTTCAACAAGTCAATTTCAAACAATTTAACATATATTCATACATAGGCAAGAATTTTCCCAATAAAAAAACTATAAACATATCACCCACCTATTTGCTGAAAATCTAAGCTCAAAATTGCCTTTCCTTTGCTCTGAGATTTTCATTCCTTGGTCACCTTCAAACAACCAAGTTCTCATTCGACACAACATTCCCATAGAAATTCATAAAACTTCAAAAATTACAAAAATGAAATAAATGATAAAATTGAATTTAGACTTAACCTACGCATAGTCTATCTAGGTTGGAAAAACCAAAACCTAGTTTAGAAATCCATTAAAAATATCCATCTAGGGTTTCTCGTCTTTCTCCTTACACAACTCATTCTTTTTTCTAATTCCTTTTTGTTTTTCTACGAAGCAAGAAAAAAGATGATGCTTACCTTAGATTTAGCCTAAATCTTCTTCTTTCTCCTTTTTCCCTAGCTTCCACGCACTTTATTCTTTTTCTCTTCACTTCTCACGACTTTTTCTCTTGTTCTTTTGTTTCTCATGACAACTCTCTTCTTCTTCTATTTTTAAGACAACATTTTAGTTGTCTTTCCCATTTTGTTCCTCATTTAAGTGGTCTTTCCATATTTACCCTCCTTTTGTCTTTAAAACTAACATCTTAACTTCTTATTTTGATCAGGTAAATGAAGCAATTTGATAATACTTCCTTCCAGAGAAATATTCCTCTATGTCTTATGTTTCTGTTAACACCAAAATCACTCAATTTAGTCCAATAATTTGAAAGTTATAGCCCAAACACTTTCGGACTATTACTAAATCGAGATTGTACACTATACCCAACTTCACTCCAGAAATTGAAAGTCTTAAGGACTGAAATGAAATTCGATTCCTTCAGATCATTTGTATCCCCATGTCTCTAGTTTGTTTAGAAACAAGAATCATTGCATTTGGAACTCTTTAGGTCAAGATATCGCCAAAATATTGAAGCATGTTCAGAAAAAAAAAATATCCAACTCATACTCTTTTAACCGATCTTGTCATTTTGATTCCATAAAACTTTTCCAGATTAATACCAGAAGCTTTAAATTTTTGTGGAGAGGTAAAGGAATGTGTTAGGAACTAACGCTTCAAAAATCAAGTCAATCGGAGGTCGAACCAAAAATTTATGGGCAAAAGAGTGGAGAGAGGTTAGATCAGGGGAGGAAAACGAAAATCGGTTGCATCACACTGGCGAGGCGGGCGCGGGGGAGGCTTGCCTCCTGAATCTTTCTTCTTCTGACATCCTAACTTCCAAAATTCATAACTTTTGATCCAGAACTCCAAGATTTACAAATTTGGTATCAATGGAAAGCTAAAAGAGAGCTTTACAACTTCCATGAAGGACTTAAAAACAATTTCAGTCTCTAAAAAGATCAAAAGTCCACATCAAAGCTGTTGTCTGACAATTTCATCCTAAACAGCATCATAACTTCTAAAAATCATATCTTTCTACTCCATTGTCCAAAAATTTCATACTTTATATCAACGAAAAGCTAAAATGATAATCTACAACTTTCATCAAGACCTCAAAACAATTTTTGCCTCTAAAAGGGTTAAAATTTCCAATCAATGAGGCTGTCCCGAAAATTCACCCTATGCAACAACACAAACTTCAAATGATCATAACTTCCAGCCCCTATATCGAAAAATGTCATACTTGATAGCGTTAGAAAGCTGGAAAGACAAGCTACAACTTTTATGAAGACAATTTTATTAAAATCTCTCTAGATACACCCAAAAAAATCATAGAAGTTTCAGATCAAAAAATCTAACTCTCCACTATTCATTCTCAGAAAATTTTCGGACTTCCACTTTCTAAAATCCATCACTTCTATTTTTTATTTTAGTCTTTCTACTCCATTTCAATCAACTCATTCACCATAATTTCATACTACTTCAGAATATGTAAGTTTAGTTAAAAATCATCAAAAACCAAGAATTCATAATCAACCTATTTATGCTCTATTACTTTTCTGCATTTTCAACTTTCATGCTCAACTCTATTCTTCCTCTCAACTCCCATTTAAACTCAATATCATCTATAAACAAATTATAGTCCATGATTGATCATAAACATTGATAACATAACATACACACATATACCCACTCATCATTAACCTACTACATTCACTACTTAAATCTTGTATATCATTTCAAATTCAAGAATTCTCCTTTTTCTTTACTTATAACTAATCACTAACAATTTCTTATTTAATAGTTCTAACTTACAAACAAAAGTTCGGGGTCCAATAGATAATTCCATCAAAGCCAATCTTATTTGAGGAGCTTGAAATCTAATAGCTTTATCACTTTTTATTCAACTCTCTCAATGAGTGTTGGACAATGATTTTATAGTTAAGCCTAAAACATTATCAAGCAAAACTTTCCACCTTTTAAGAGAACTTGAAAATAATGCATATATGTGTTGCACAACTCCAAAAAATGAAACAGCTTTAACACAAGAATGTGCCATATAACTAAGAGTAAGATTAAGATTATGACAAGCATATAACATATATAATGCTCTTGGATTTATTTCAAGTAATCGCTTTTGAAACCTTTGGTGTTTTCCCTTCATATTAGAACCATTGTCGTAATCTTGACCCTTTACATTATAAGCATTAAGATCAAGAGTATTAAATGCAATCAATAATTCATTGCAAAGTCCTAATCCAGATGTGTCATCTACCTTTAAGAACTCTAAAAAGTACTCCTCTATTTTTATTTTTTCATTTGACATATTCACGCATCGTACTAACAAACTTATTTGTTCTTGATGACTCAAATCTGGGATATAGTCAAGAATAATATAAACGTATTTTGCCTCTTTAATGATCGCTACGATAGAACTTTTAACACTATGGGTCAACAGAGAAATCAACTCATTTTGAATTATGTGACCAAGATAATAATGATGAATTTTATGATTATGAATACATCTAACATGATCTTGCATTATCACGTCAAATCCAGCGATCATCTCAATCAATCCTAAAAATTACCATTACCATATTGGTAAAGTTTCTTATTGGATCCTTGAAAAGCTAAATTAAATTTAGCAAGATATTTCATAACATAAACTATTCTTATCAAAACTTGTCTCCAACTTTCTTTCTCCTTTGTAATTTCTTGTTGCAAATCGTTATCAACTGTTTAATTTTTGCTCAATCTTACTCTTAATTCACATTCTCATATTAGTCATATGCTCAATGCAATTCTCATGTTCTTTGAGTCTCTCACTAAGATGCTTCCAATCTCTAAACTCGTCATTTGCTAATCCACTTTGTTTGTTAGTAGATTTGAACAACTTACAACAAAAACAATATACTTTATCTACATGTTTAGAATAAACAAACCATTTTTATCGCTAATCTCTCCATTACTCAAATTTCTATAATAATAAGAATATGAAAAATGACAAAATGTATTGTCTAAAAGAAACATAAGATTTAATTCTCTTACAGGCCTTTTTTCAACTAAAATATCCCTTGCTTTATTATCAAGACTATCTCAATTTCTAGGATCATTGTCCAATATAGGGCTTATTCACTCATCTACCTTTAAATTTTTTAAAGTGGATGCATTTGGTACATGATTATGCTCACTCAGATTTCTAATATCCTCATGAATATGAATTTCATCACTTAAGTTTTCTTTATGTTGTTCAAAATTACCTTTATCTAATTCCTTAAGACTCTCACTAGAGGAGCCTACTCTTTTAATAAATTTATTAATTTCTCCTTTTCAGGATTTTATCAACTGGGCTACTTGTTTTCTTTTTTTTTTCCCTTTTCACTTCCAGACAAATACTTTTTAGGCAACATAATATAAACCAATTATAACATAGTTGGACTAGAAAAAGAACAAAAGCACCTATATGGAGCTGGAAGAAGTATGCAGGCACAACCAAACTCTAATAGCTTCACAATATATCACAAAGATATATAAATGGTATTATATCTGTGATAAAGGAAAAAATAAATAGCAAAATTTAATATTTAATATTAAAAATAAAAAACAAAGAGCAAATTTTAATGATAGAAACACACTAATTTCTAAAAATATAAGAAATTAACATACTTAGGAAATAAACTAATATAATGTCCACGTTAATGACAAATTACAAATTAATTATAACATGTTCAGATATTTAATAAGCTAAAAATACATTAAAAATCAGAAACTTTACTTTTAAATTATACTAAAAACTCAGAAGACATAATCGTGAAATTTTTTGCTGCTAATTTTTTAGTTGAAGTACTTTAAATATATATATTGATGAAAATAAAGAAATTAGAAAGTAAAAATATAACCTAAATACTTCAAAACTATTCATAACTAACAAGTTACCGTTAACTTTGAAAATATAACCTAAATACTTCAAAACTATTTATAATTAACAAGTTAACTTTAACGATAACTTGATAAATATGGAAGTTGCTCGTCCACAACTTTCTCCTTTTTCAATACTAATATTGTTGTAAAATGGGGCAGTTTTCTTTATTTTCAAGTCAGACTATTATGTTAAGAAGCCTTTATTATGTAACTTTCAACGTTGTTGTCTTGTTGGAATTTGCTAAGTGAGTTACTCACCAACGATCTCTAGAATCTTTACATTTGATGCTTACCTAAAGGCTAAACCTTGGAAATGTTAAGGACTCCCTTTTTATGGTGGGCCCTATGCAGGTGCCCTGCTTGCCCCTGCCTAGGGTCATCTCTGTACACAGAAACAATGCTTTACCCCTAAATGTCTAGTCAACTGTTGCGCCTCAAAGTATTTCGGGGAGAACTAGCTAGCTCTGGGTTTGAGTGACATTTCATCCCTAACTACAACTCATCCGCTGATTCTTCAACATCAATCAGTTTGTACTGTTGAAATTGTTCATTTGGAAATTTCCCAAAAAGTTAATTATAGGTTCTTCTTTCAATCGGAATGCCTAATTATTTCTCGTAATCGAAAACTATAGAATGAAATATGTATTTGTATTCCTACAAGATGTATTTTACTGAGAGATTTAAGTTATTACTCAATAATAAAAAATAAAAAATGACAATTATTAAAAGATGAGATCAATTCAGAATTACTTTTTCTATAACGTAGTCTTGTAACCCACAGAATTCCATTGGTCCCAACCACTTGTTAGTGCCGAAGGGAATGGATACGTGACTAGGTGAAATGCTGCTGTTGGGAATTGATGGATGCTATTTTAACTCCCAACAATTAGAAGCTTTGCGGATATTGGCAACTGGGTTTGTTTTCCATCAACGTATGCCCTTCATCCGCTTACCAAAAAAGAAGAGCAGAGTGAACTGGAAGAAGCTCGGAGGAAAATACAGTTTCATTGAATATTATAACACATTTGGTGTACATATCAATTGGCATTAGTTACATTTCAATTGAACAAAGAATACAGATCCGGCTACTTAGAATCAAAATCGTAGGGTCAGGGAAGACTCTTTTCTCCCCAGGAGCTAGAAGCGGCATTACTCGTACGACACACGTTCCGAAGCAGTCAAAAGGACCAGGCGATATGCAACTTGTAACTACAGTATTATGCTGCAGGAGCTTCTGTCTCGGGATATCAGTCAAGACATTTCCCTTGAACTTGCAGCATAAAGCACCTATTAAGCCTGTTTAAGAACTAAATTCAATTCACGAGCACATTTTGCCAACAAGCCACCCCTCCTGCACCAAGACAACACATTAACTGATAATCAACTTGCTAAAGAACTGGTTCAAGTTGACCTCCAAGTCATTGGCAGAAAAGAGCTACTTAATTTGAGACAGGATGCTTGCCTGACAAGGGCTGGGAGACGTTGCTGAATCTTTTGCAGCTGCATAAAGCACTGTTTGCAGCATTCCAATCTACAAATTCAAATTACAATTAACTCTAATTTTGCTATGCAAACTAACTTGAACTAAAAGAATATCTATGAAATGTCTATTAAACCCACCTTTGTTCTGCATGAAGATCAACCCCAACAGAAGGAGGTGCTGAAACGGCCGCATGTATTACTGGGCCAAACACTGCCACAAGCTTCAGCAGCATCTCCAGTGAGACCTTTCCATGCCTACAAAATTACAAGGAAAGTTGAATGATTCTGAAAACTTAAGCCTGTCATTTGAAATGCAGGCTGAGACATTGACTTCACTCTAGATCTAGCATAAAATCGAAATTGACAACTAAAAGGACACACGGAATTCTTAATATTATCATTCCAGAGAAGAAATGTGTTGTTCTTCCAAACCCTGCCCCACCTATCCTCTCCCAACTTCTTCATTTGCAATTCTTTTGGGTAAATCGGAAAGAAAAAAGTCTACTAAATAAAACCCATAACCCACCCACCCAAGTGAAGAGTAGAACCCCCAACCTCTCAGATAGGTGGGAATGTTTACCACTGCACATTCGAAAGTAATACTTCAGGTTTGTCCTAGGTGTGTCAGAACAGAAATTACAACCTCAAATTGTAGATTCCCATGGCCCAAACTAGATAAGACAGCAGTAATAAGTCTGACTTAGCATATGCCTCAACAACAATTACCTTTCCAACTTGCTATCTAGTAAGCCCACAAGCACAGGAAGCAAGCAAGAAAATAAATCTAAGCTGAGAATATCCATTTTCTCCATGAGAACACTGATAACATCTGCTTGTACCTGCGCATGGATCGATTGATGCGAGAAAAATCAGATACAAGATACCTAGAAGGTGATTTTGGTAGTTCATTAAAAATGTAAGAAATAGAGAATAAGTTCTATTATAAATACCCACAGAATGATCTGGCAATTTCCGGATGGCATTAATAGCACCTTTCATGTCATTTCGTTCCCAAAAATGTCTGACAACCTGCAGAATCACAACAGAATTATTCATACCAACCAAATAGCGCACATTAGGCAGAGATCCTATAAGAAAAGGACAAAAAAAACTGAAACATGCACAAATTGCCCTCAAACACATACATAGAAATCTCAGATAATAGCATATTCTTCATCATAAGGCAACTACTTACCTAGTCTGGGGTCAACTACTCGTTTTATATTGAAGAAGGAAAAGGAAATTCTCCAAGGATAGAGACTTAGCAGACAACAGAAAGATGCATGCACACCATCATCTAGAGATATTCCTGAGCATAACTAGCAGTACTTTTACCTGTATTTTTGTCAACCGGGACTTTAGGCCACTCAAGAATACATCATGAGTTTGCATCAGATCTTCAGTAATATCCCTACTATTGGCACACATTGGCTCCTGCCCAGAAATCTGAGGATCTTCCCTCTGACATCAGAAAACAGAAAATCACTTTCTTTTGATAGTAGCTAGAACTAATAACTTGACATAAATTACAAGTAACAGGAAAAGGAATCTTCATGCCAGTTAAGGTCAGTAGGTAGGAGGTCCCTCGGAATATCCTTGACGTGATTGTCAGAATGACCCAAGCAGATTATAAAGAAACATCATAAAGATTTCTCAAGGACTTAATATCTTAAGGGAGAGAATCATCAAGAATGGAAGTTTGACACTACTACTCAAAATGGTCTTTAACTTAATATTTCAGTCTTAACACAAACTGTATTGAACAGAAACAAATACTCACAAATTAGAAGGTGACATTCTTCTATCTCCAGACAATACAAAATTTTCATAAAGAAAAAGATCATACCGACAGGGGCCGACGACTTCCCATTTCACGTGTAACACGAGGAGTCACAATAGTTGATACAGTTGATATTCTATCTATTTCAGGTAAAACGCGAGGGACCATGTTAGATGTTGAGGAAGGTTTCCTGTTAGTTTCACGCATAACATCAGAGGTTGGAATAACAGGCATCCCATCCATTTCAGATATAACAGGAGAAGTCTTATCAGATGTTAAAGTGAGAGTGGCATTAGCCAAATGTATGGTAAAAGGGCTTGCGGTGGCTAATGCTCCTTCCTTTTCTTGAATGATATGAGGTGTCTTATCAGGTGCCAAGCTGGCTTTTCTGTCAGCTGGAAAAATGATTTGAGGGGTAACATCAGTTGCAACATTAGGCGTCATATTTGTGTCCACTACAGCTTGAGGATTGCCATTTATGGCTTGATGCTCATTGCTGAGTTTCTCTTGTCTTTCAAACCTCTCAACCAGAGTGCGGGTCCTGCCTGCCACTACTGCAACTGCAAGAAGGAAACTTTAAAATTGACAAATTTTACAGGCAGCTAGTAAACCTTAAAATCATATACAGAAGGCTAACAAACCTCCATTGACAATTTTTACAGAGGTGATCCCTTTACTGTCATCCACAGATTTATCACCTAAAGAACAAGAGAACTTATTATTACCAGAAACTGATGTCAAAAAACAAAAAAAAAAAATCATAAAAGTACATTAGGTGATTGTAACTTAAGAAAAAAGTTGAGGTGAAAAATAGAGGACAAATTGATGGGGGAGTCCAATTTTAGATGTAGGAAGAAATTGATGCCTCAAATTTGTGAAAAAGTACACAATTAATGGATCACCTAGAATAAGCATGGCAAATATTATGGTACTAAGATCAAAGAAAGGGATGGCATAGATGGTAGATATGTAAGTAACTCTTAAACAAGAGGCATATATGATGAAAGCAAGATAGTTGAAAATTTTAAAGAAACTGACTTACTCCCCACAACAAAATCAAATGGTTAAAGTTTATGCTTACAATAAAGTTTCAGCTTGTTCTTTACATGAATCATAGTGAATCGAAGGTAGAACAGAGAACAGATTCCAATATATGAACCAAAATTACTCAGGAGGGCAGGGAAGAGATGACAATGTATCACCGAGGGTAAAATCCAAGGAAACCAGGGGAGAGAGGAGACAATAAAAAACAATGGACTAATGATTAAAAAAAAGAATGAAACAAGAGCTGAATATTTAAACATCATAATGCCAAACATAGAAACTTACAGTTTTCTTGCTTAGAGGTAATAACTGGTGATAAGACTTTTTCAAACTTTTCTGCAACAATGTTGATATTAGAAGTCCTTTCCTCAGAAGACTTTTGAGTTCCACCTTCTGGTACAGTAGGGATTTCCAAGTTCACATCAGCAGTACACTCTTTCTTTTGCATTGCATTGCTGAAAATTGCAGACTCTGGCAGGTTGTCTATGTCATTTTTACTCTTTGATGGCATCCGGGCATGAGCAGGCCTCAGCAACATGCCAGGTTTTGTTCTTAGAAAAGTAACTGCATCCCTCCCAGAATTCAAAGAATCCTTTTCAATGGGATTGTCTTGAGGGACAATAGTTGGCACAGTGAATGCTTTGTTGAGTGCTCGCTCACTTCCTTTAGAATCCAATCCCACTGTAGGGCTCTGCTTCTTAGTTGATGGATTAGTAGATTTTGAATCCAAAGTAGGGACCAATTTTGAGGAACTCAAAGATCTATCTCTTTGTGATGTAACGGGGTTGCCACCAGTAGCTTAACATGAAAGATAGAGAAGCACCTTCGTGAGGTGTGCAGACAAGAAAGGAGTGCAAGCATGCATCATATAAGCGCTATTGGATATGAGCGTTTTCCAATCAGCTATCCTTTTCTAAACAAATAGTATCATGTGGTTGCATGCGGATTAATTCAACTGGCCAAAAGCCAGTGCCCATCTATATTTATGGAGCACAGATAAATTGAACTGGCATTAAAAGATGTTCATGTTTCACACATTCACAATCCAGTAAATCTACGCATAATTATCAAAAATGGAAAATACAATGTGCCAAGAACCCATCTAATGTTGGGAAAAGATCACGACACCTTTAATACAAACAGTTTATTTTTTTATGATTAACATTTTCAGGATCCACATAAGCAGAAAAAAAGTCATTGTTAACAGGTTTCTCATACCAATGTTAAGTATAGCGAAATCATATTCCAAAAACTAAAGGAGCAGCCAAGTTTTTGAATAAAGAAATATTCAATGGCAAATGCAATCACAAATGAGGTTATAAGAATGATAACAGTGTAACGGGAAGTAATAAGTTTCTTGGTGATAGATCAACAAAATGGTAAACTTACAGTCCACGTATATGTTCTTGATCTCTTTTGTCCCATAATCAGTAGACCTAGACTGCAAAGGTTCTGTTGATCTTGCACAACTCTCTATTTCTTCCGGAGATGGACTTCTGGGGGTGCTAAAATTCTGCTCTCCAGAGTCAACTTCTTCAGACAAGAAACCAGCTGTGTATGGCTCAATAAGCTGAAGTACAACTTTCAATGGTAAGTGATATAATTGAACATCAGTCAACCATTAAACATTTGCATCAAAAGTTGAAGACAGAAAGCAAAGAAAGAAAACAACCTTTATATCTGCCACCCAAACCCCCACAGAGTTTCGATAGTATGAGCAACCCAAAAGTTTTCCTTCATTAATGCAGATATCACCAAGTGTTGACCATCCCATGTCTATAGCATCATGACAAATGACAGGCTCCCAAGAATAAACCTACAGTTTGGGTAACATCTATCAAACCTACGTCGTGTGGTAAATTGGTTAGCAAAGTTCAATCACTGAAAGACATTGAAACCTTCAGACTATCATCTAATCCACAAAATAATGTCCTCCCATCAGGATGAAAGGTGATTGAGCGTACTCCAGTAGCCTGGAAAGAGCAGAAATGGTGCTTTAGAATGGATCACAGGAATTTGACAGTTAACAATATGGAATGAAAACTAAATTATCAGGATATACAAAAAGGCCCTCCTTCAAACTCAAGAGAGTTTAATAAGAACAAAGGAATGTTAATGGACAAAAGTGTACTGGAGCAACCTTCAGACAGAAGAAGTTGATTTTCATCTCGTAATTCCAATTAAGCATGCTTATCTTCTAAGAATAAAATATGCTCGCAACGTAATTACTGAGTAATTTTTACTTGTCTCTTTCAATGTTTGGACAAGTAAGATCAATATAGATATTGAGTACCTTCAAATAAAAACTTCAAGTTTAATTTTAGAGAAAGCAGAATCTTAGATACCTCAGGTCTGGCAGATCCAATCAGTTCAAAGGTTTCCAAATCCCAAAATTTCACAGTTTTGTCTGCTGAACCTGGAAAAATAAATTTCTCTTTAGAAAAATTATTAACTGATGCAAGAAATAAAGTAAAAATAATAGTGATAGGCAGAGACAGAGAAGAAGTGATGTGCAATGCTTCAGTGAGCCAAGAGAAATGCAATGAGAAATTCATTAGGTTACCAAGGAAAGGTATCATGGTCATTCTCATTCCTTAATTTCATTCCTAGTTTCCCATGTCCACCCCTAGGTAAATACCAAACTAGGGAATAACAAAAGCTTTCTATTTCCTAGTTTTCAATCACATTCCCTTCATTAGAAGTCATAAAAAACTAGTGAATTACAAGTGCAATTTCAATTCTATGTATAGCTTCTAATTCCCATTAGTGACATATACCATAAAGTAGACATGAACAAAGACATTGAACAAATAACAATGACCAAAACTTCAAGTTAAATAGAAAGCTTCTAATTCCCATTAGTGACATATACCATAAAGTATACATGAACAAAGAACAAATAACAATGGCCAAAACATCAAGTTAAACAGAAAACTCTTGATTAATGATTTTATTAGCATACACAGAAAAATGGATTGTCCAACTCACCTGTGGCCAGGAGAAACTCTAGGGGGTGGAAGTCTATGGATCTAATATGCCCTTCATGCAACGTAAAATCATGTAAAAACCTTCCAGCAGTAAGATCCCACACCTATCAGACAATAATGGATAAAATTCAATGGATGAGCAGCAATGTTTGTAAGTTCACGAAAAAATTTTGTTGTATCATGGTGTCATCTCACTACCTTTACAACATTATCATATCCACCTGATACTACCCAGCGTCCATCAGGGGTGAATTTGATAGTACTAATTCCCTGAGTATGTCCCTTATATGTGTGAATGCATCCCTTCTTCCTAATATCCCAGATTCTCAAATTTGTGTCTGTTGAACCTGATGCGAAAAATTCGCCAAATGGATGGAATTCGACAGCAGTACAATTTGATCTATGTCCAGTAAGAGTGCGAACCACTAAACTTCAAGGTCAATAACAAGTAGATTAGAAATCTTTCAAGAATCTTTTCTGGCAGTACAAGGGCATTATTCCATATCCAACCAATAAAATTCCATAAAAAACTTCTACTGATTAACCAACATACTCTTTGCTTCTTCCAAGTCCCACAGCTTAATAGCACCTGTGGAAGCTCCAGAGAGTACCAAGATCTCAGCTGCATCAAAAGTTACAGATTCAACTGGACTTGTATGACCACACAAGCTCTGCACATCAAAGACCAATTGGGGAACATCATCTCATGGAAATTATGCCTCGTGGCAAGTGGCTACACTGCAACTAGTGTTACTATAAAATCACGAAGTGGCACAAAATTATCTAACATGGATATTTTGATTTTGAATCAATAAAGAGAAAGTTTCAACAGATTTATTGACAAATCCATCAAGTACAAATGATATATGGAAGAAAATCGCTTATGGAAAGGATACAAGTAAACTCTAAATTTTAACCGACGCAAATAATACAGCAAAAAAAACCAAATCATAGCTAAAAGTACTCAAAACATAACACACCCCAGAAGAGCATGGAACAGACCATTAAGGAAGTGGGTTTGCCAATGGCCCAGAGGTTGACTTTGTGATCATCACCACCGGTGATAAGCAGTCGACAGGCCTTTTTACCAACACTGAGGCATCTAACATTGGTAGAATGCGCCACAAATTCCTCTATTTGCATTTCAGTCAAAGAAAAAAGGAGTCGCAAACAGGGTTCAGTTTTCATTAAAAAAATTCAACAGTACAATAAAAGCTTCAATCCTTCTAATATTCTCATCTCCACACTTATCACCATCAGATCGAAAGTACAAAAACTAAAAGAAATTAATAACAGAATAAGGTAACAACTACTTAACCACCCAAAAATAATTAAAAAACAGTTAACAAGAGCTTGAAATGTATGCGGAAGCAAGAGACAGTTCCAGGTAGCGAGAAAAAGGATACGGAGCTTATAACCACGCTTGGCTGCCATTCGTTAATGAGGAGAGAGATCCAGAAAGTTAGCCCCTCTCTTCTTGACAACAACCTCACTTCACGCAGGAAGAATTTTGATTGTTTGCTCTTAAACTTCCTGCAGATCTCTATCTATTTGTGGTCCACCGCTAACGACGAAGACCACCACCACCAGTAGCACCGCCGCGGTCTCAACACTTGATTTTGTTCCCCTTGGGTCTTGCAGCTAATGTTAATAAATTATTGCAATTTAGACGCGTTCTGTTAAATATAAAAAGAAGAAAATGAGAGAGAGTGATTTGATTGATCCATTTCTCTTTCTACTTTTCTTTGTCCTCATTTTATTATTTTAAATTACGTCTATGTCCTTGTTTCGAAGGTAGAATCAGCCACCCCAGCTGCTCTTACACCTAGGCTCAATTAGATGATAAGGGAGTAAATTACGGTTTGATCCCGATCGACCCTCTAATAGAGCAGTTCATGCGCTCCTGTTATTGAGAATCGAACCTTAATCTTTATCCCAATTAATCCTGCTAGATTGCCAATCGAGCAACCCGTGCGGTCTCAAATATAATCTAGTGGTATAGATTCATTTCCTCCTTTTGGTTTCGTGTGTTATGTTTTATGTGCCTTGTGACTTGTGTGCTGTCATTATCTGGACAAGGAAAGGAATATCGGTTAACCATTCCTTAAATTATAAGCTTCACGCATTCTTTTTTCCTAAGTCGACATTTGCTTGTAAGTTTAGTTAAAACCTGATTTCTGGGAATCCTCTGTTCAGTGAAGTTAGGAAAGCTAAATCCCACCAAAAATTTGTTCTACTTATATATATATATATATATATATATTTCAAATCTCACATTTTAGCGAAACTTCAAGCTTCAACCAAAATTTAAGTGTATATATATTTTAAATCTCACATTTAGTCAAACTTCAACCTTCAAAAATAATTTAAGTGTATTTCAATGAAATATATATATGAAATAACTCAGTAGGTTAGCGTAGATAGCGCATATTTTTGTCACTTAACTAAGTAGTTTCGGGTTCGATCCTTACCTTTGAGAATGCAACAAACACCTAAGTCAATTATAACTCCCAATTAGAGAATGTATCATACAGTGGAGGGGGATTAATCACCAATTTTAGCCTAATAGACACCTCTTGGGCCAAACTCAAGGACCAAAATATATATATATATATATATAAGAAGTGGTTGTCATGTCGTTTGTGGGATTAAATTAGACAAGAACAAAATCCTACAATAAGCTTCGCCACGTTGTCAGGCAAGTTTTGTACAAAGTTTTGATATATTGATTTCTTAATAATAATAGGGGCTCGTACTAGTTGGTTAATGTCAAGCTCTGCTTTGGAAATCGGATCAGATCGGTCGGTTTGATCGATGACCGATCAGCTATTCAGTTCGATTCAACCTAAAAAATTAGTTTTTAATTAACCTAGTTTGAACCGGTCAAAATTGATTAATAGACCGGTCGAACCGGTCCGGTCTGACCTGTCCGATAATTATTTTTTATTTTTTGTATATTTTTATATTTTTTTAATATTATTAATATTATATATAATTAAATATAATTATTGCATAATTATGACGTCACACCGATTCGACCGGTTTCATCCAAATTTCATAACACGAATGTCAAGTATATAAAATAAATAATGAGTTTGATTGGACTTTGACCTCAGATCTGATCAGATCAGATTTAGATCATGCAATCTGCACCTGATTTTGATTGAAGTTAAGACATAAAACTCCGTTCATTTCAAACAAGTCCACTTGGATCTTGAGTTTTGAGCATGTTTTGGGTAACTTGAGATTCGACTGAGCTTTACAACTTAATGCTTAATGCTAGAAAGAAGGACAGGTCTAATCCGTACATCCTCTATATGTGTTTTTAACTTTTTATATTTTATTTATTTATTTTAAAATATGTGGACAGAATTAAATAATTCAGAACACCATAAACAGTACATAACATTAGCTCCCAAAGAAGAAGAATATAAATGAACATTTAGGACATATTTGTTTTGACTTCTATTTCTAATTTTTGTTTTATTTTTTAAATTTAGTAAAAAATTATTTTTCCAGTTTTTAGTTTATGTTTTTTCTAATTTTTAAAAATTATGAAGATCATAAAAGTGATTTTTACCTTTTGTTTCTGTTTTTTAATTGGATTTATTATCAACTAAATATATATTATTTAATATATTGATTTTTAATAAAATTATGAATAATTTAATTAATTAAATTTAATTATTAATAAAAATTATGAATAAATTTAATTTTACTTAATAAATGTATTTATTTGTATAATTAATTTTGGTAATTATTAATAAATACAATTAAATTTAAAATATCTTCAAAATATATAAATTTAAAATAAAATTTGATTTGATTATTAAAATATATTTAAAATAAATATTAATTTTTAAAATAAAAGGTTAGTTTTAAATTATTTATTTTAATAAAATAAATAATTTTATTAATAATTTGTTAATAAATATTATGTAATAGATTAAAATAAATTTATTCAATTAAAAATAATTTATCTTTAAATTTTATCTAATATGTAATTAGTATTAGTGATAAAGATATAACTACATTAACATTAATAATCAAACAAATTTTTGTTTTTATTTAAAAGAAAAACATAAACTGATAATAAAAAACAAAAACTGAAAATCACGTAAAAATAAAAGTGAACCAAACAGCCTCTTATAGTCCGGACTTCCAAATCATTGACATATCACATAGTAAACTTGCCCAATAATGATAAGTTTATCAACTTGTTTCGAAAGCTTAAACCAATTCCAAAATCATTAAGAAGTCACTGTAACCTAACCAATTAGTTCCATCATCCTCTCTTTATCCCTGGTTATGAACTAATAGATAAGCAACATTGTGTACCTAGAAGAGGGCAATAGTTGTGAAATGAGGGTTTAGAAGAAAAAAAACCAAATAACTTTGAATCGAAGAATCACCTTGAAATAGAAAGAACTCCTTTGCATCAAACATGGATATATAAGATTAGAAGAGGGAAATGCAGTGGCAGTATCCATCTTTTTGTGTTAGATTTTCTAAGATTGACTTAAATAATAAATAAGGGTTGGGTTACCAAATAATACCTCTGGTATGATCTAATCCTAAAGATGTTATTTTCATATGAGAAACATGGAATTGGAATGTCGCGACAAAGGCGACCCAAGGAAGAGGGAGGTGGCAACGATGAAGACCAAGTAGGGCGTAGGACTAGAGTTGGTTTAGATAGGTTTGTTCTTCCATCAATTAATAAAATGACTTCTTTTAGGATTCAGGTTGTGTTGGGTAAGACTATAAATTATCATAATCAACGTAACCCAATATCTAATTGTTTTCAAAAGTTGTAACTAGGTTTAAAGTCATACATCCTATTAACTTTAGATTCGACCAAGTTGGAAAGAGCTAATTTTTCAATCTCAACTTGGAAGGTCTTAAACAATAAAACAATCTCCTCTTCCCTAGACCAATTTAATATGAACACAGGTGTCCTAGTTAAATTGAATCAAAGGGTTTGGATGCTTATTAGGATGAGTTTTTGCAAATTATCATCTTTTCTTTTAGTTCCTTAATCAAAATGTTAGTTAAAAGAATTAAGAAAGTACTTCAAATGGTTAAAATGAGGCTACATAATATATTTATAAGTCTCTAAGGTAATCATGTTTATGTTCATAAATGGAAGAAATATACCCCATTCAAGTTGAAATATCTAATAAATAAATAAATACGGGTCTAGTGATTTTTTTTTTTTTGCTGCCCACGGGTGTTCTGGGAGGATCCCAATTATAGGAAGGCACCTTTAAGTCATCCACACTTAGACCCAATTATAGGAAGGCACCTTTAAGTCATCCACACTTAGACTAATCCCCGCTCGAGCCGGGTAAGTCCCTTACAAGAGGTAAAGCTCTGGTCTCAAGTTTTAAATGGCTACATATATGAGGGCGATTCGAACCCGTGACCCCCACTTAAGCTAGGAGAGCCCTTTACCAACTCACCTGTGTCTTGGGGTTAAGGTCTAGTGATTTTAACTGAGATATTCATGTCTTTTTGTCAAGAAAATAGTATTTGTAGTAGGGACATAACATGAATTCAGAAAGCTTCAAGAAAAGGAATGAATATCAAATCTTTAATATAAATGCATATGCCAATTAACACAAGCAAGACAACATAACCTGTAATAAACAATTTCCATAAATCAATTTACACTTTGATATAAATGCATATGCCCATTAATACAAGCAAGATAATGTAACCTATAATAAACAATTTCCAAAAATTGATTTACACAAGCATAAGAATCGCTAAGTTGTGACATAGGAGAATGCTCCTACTATCAAGGGATAAAGAAAACTGAGAATAAATAGTGTTGGGATTTAACACGACAAAAGAGGTTAAGAGAAGGGGAGAAGTTATGAAACCTTTCTATTGAAACTATCGTAATTGAGTAGCAATGTTGCAAAAGCTTTTACAATCATCTTCACTGCTTTTTTTCTTCTCTTTGCAAAAATCTGAACAAAATGATCACATCCGTTTGCTCCAAGTGACTTTCTAATGTTTTTGTTTACTATAAATACTTCAACACTCAGTAAGTTAATCAAATTAAATACATAGGCAACTGCTACTTTCATTTAACAAAGCCCTTACTCATTAAGATATGATGTGTTTCATGTCTAATATTTAGTATTACATTTTTATCAAATGTGAATTTTTTTAAAAGGTGAATAAAGAGTTTTATTAATACTAACTAAGCTAATGTACCATTACAATGCCAAGGACATTACGAGATAAAAAAAACATTTGTTATTCAAAATAAGCTAGGAAGCTAAAACTTAGAGTTGTCATCTGTTTTTCATGCCTATAATGATATTGGTGTTTATATTTCTAGTAAGCAGAAGTTCTCTAATCCAATTAAGAATGTTTTCTGCCAAAGTGTGTTTTTCAGCAGCTATCCCTTTATATAGATAATTATTTCTTTCTTTCTCTATTAAATATATAGTAGAGATAAAGGTAGTTTTGAATACAATTCCATCCTGCTTGAGGCATTTGATTTTACTGGTTGCCTATAATAGGAGACTGCTCCATTCATATGAGGGACAATACACCATCATAGTGTGTAATACCATGTTCTAGATAACTCTCGAGTACCTACACTGAAAAAAAAAAGTGATTTATGCCCTCTATTTCCTCCTTACACAGAAGATATATGGGATCATAATTTCTAAACCATTTATCCTTTTTTCTAAGCTTGTTCTTAATCACCAACCAGCTGATCATAGCATATTTTGGGTTAATAGTTTGACTCTAGATTAGTTTATACCAAGGTGCTTACTCTAAGAAAGGTCTGTAGATTTTGTAACATGATGCATTGTTGTATGATCCAATGTTATTTGCTAGCCATATAATCCTATACTCCCTGTGCAAATGAGTAAGTTGAGGTAGGTAATTTATCAAGAAAGGGGAGCTTTTAAAATTGCAACACCAGACACCATTTTGTATAACTGAGCAAACTTTGGCATTAAAAGGAATTTTAAAGACTAGATGTGTTAGCTCATTCCTCTTAATTAGAAGATAATGATCATTCCAGTTATCAAACCAAAACCAGGATTTCTCCCCGTCTCCCAAACTCTGCTTGATCCATAGGTAAATGTGATCCCTCAACTTGAACGATTGTGCAAAACTCCAGGATTGCTCTCTACTCATCTCTAATTGCCAGATATTCAATTCTTTAAGTAGAACTCATTAATCCATTTAGCCCAAAGTGTTTCTTTATCCATATTCTTTTAGTCAATAACACTTTCTACATAAGGGTTATGATAACAATTTCAAGTCCTCCCTCTTTCCTTAGAATGGATAATTTTCCCATTTGACTTTAGTTCCCTTAAAGTTCTCTGCATTTCCTAGCCATAAGAAACATTTGACACATTTTCAATTTCTTTTATAAATCTCCTTTGTAAGAGTAAATAAGCACTCCAGCGTATATGTAAGCTCCTCAGTATAGAGTTAATGAGAGTCAATTTAGTTGCAAAAGATAAAAATATATTTTTATAAGAGTTGATTCTTGCTTTAAAAGACTTAATCAGTGGAATGTAATCAATATATTTTGGTTTGGATGTGGTAATGACAATGCCTAGATATTTGAAGGGAGTTTCTGCATATTCAACCTATCAATTTTGCTAAGCTCATCCCAATTCTACATATCTAAGGAAACATGCATGTTGCTTTTGCTAAATTTAACTTCTAGACTAGAAAATTAAAAAAAAACCTTCAAAATTCTCATAATTATTTTTAAGGAGTAAGAATCTGCCCCCACACAACATAATTAAAAATCTAAGGGGATTTCTAGTTGGATTTTATTGATAAGTTGTTAGGATTTCAACCCATAAACAATCAGAGCATACATTATCTCCAAAATGAGCAAATGAACTTGAAAATTAAGTAAGCTATTATTGGTTAACCATTGCTCTATCCAAATTGTTCCTGAATAAGTCCCCTTGTTGTTTATTGTCTAGGTGAACAAGTGGCCTGCATATTTCAAATCCACTAAGCTTAACTATTTTGTGAGCTTGGTAAGTTCTCTGCAAAATCCTTTATGTTTAATTTTGCATCCCTCGACCTTTAAAGGAGAGTATGCAATTGAAATCCTTTATCATTATCCAAAGCTTGGCTATACCCACGTTGATGGTTTTGATGTCCTTCCATAGTCTAGGTCTTTGGAACATAAAACTAGAAGAATAAATTATTAACATATCAAAATAGGCATTGTCACCTTAGATCTGACAGTTTAAATGCATAAGTTGATCAAATTCCTTAGCTATTTATATCAACATTTTGTATTAATTATACGAAAAAATAATCCTACCATTATGTAATAGTGAGTATGATTTGAGTAGATCTTCCATTTAGTGCACACAAACTGAGACACTTCTGTAGTTGAGGCAATTTTATTTTGATTTTAATCAGACCCACAATCACTAGCTTCTTCTCTAGGATAACCTCTCTTACATATTGCTTTTTAAAAGGTTCATTTAACCCTTTTACATTCCAGATTAAAACTACTATGCTATCAGATAAGAGGTTGAGAAACCCTTAGTTTGTTTTCCCCCTTTTTTCCTTCATGATCTTCTTTTATTAATGATTGAAAGGTCTAATTCCTCTTCTTTTTCGTTCATAGTTATTTTAGTATCTTCATCACTAAAGATAATGGAAGTACCAATTTCTTTCCCCCCCCCCCCCCCTATAATACCTTTTTTTATGCTCAATGAGATTGTTTGTAGTAAGAGTAGATTGTGCTATTTTAGGATTCTCCTCTTCCTTCTCTTGTGTTTGTTCTAGAGTTACTTTGTCCACCTGGTATGTATTCATATCATTGCTTAAGATGCTGGCATTAGAGGGTTATCCAGTCTTATTAGCTTAGTATAACTGCCTGTGTTAAAGATTTTTCTTGTTGGCTTCCATATCCTATTAAAATTTTTAGTTTTCTAGGGTAGGAAATGACTATCTCCATTCTTACAAGTTCCCCTTCTTCTCCTAACTTCATGAAAAGAATAGACTTTGGCAGCTCAACATTTTTTTAACTTTTACTTGGCATAACAAATTCTCTCCATATGTGCAGTTTGAGTGTCTATACTAATTGGATTTACCTACGGAGTTTGCTAAGAAGTTAAGCCCTTCAATAGTCCAAAATTCTAAAGGCACATTGTTAAAATTCACCCAAATTAGGATACTGTCAATGTGATCTCTATTAAGTTCAACTCGTAGCTTCCATTTGTGGAGGAACATATGTTGTCCTCTAACATGTCAGGGACCCTATTCCAAGATCTCATTAAGGAAAGTCTCGTTGTTAAACTTAAATATGAAACTTTCATCCTCTATAAGCATTGTTCTCTCCAACCCTTTCTTGCTCCATCTATCCATAGCCTATTTTTGCACTGGTAGAAAGGATGGTCTTTTACTCTAGAAAAAACCAACTAATGTAGAGGACTATATTGACGTACTTGTTTTAAGCAAATCTAAAGGTGGAGTTAGAACTACGTCCACCATAACTCCCTCATAGTGTTTGATCTTGCACATAGTTTTTTTAGTAACTATTTTATCATTCAATATACTTGTGAAATGACCATTGATAGAGGCTATAGCATGATTAGTCTTCAAAGCTGATGTATCACTAACATTTAATGTTTAGGAGTCTTAGGCTAACTCAGTAAACTCCTCCAAGCTAAGATATTTTCCTCTTTCTTTGGAGTGCTCAAGTCCTTTAGTTAAAGGTGGTTATAAAGGCATATTCTGGCTATCCTTGGAGTTGAGACCCTTGCCCAAAGTTGCCTCAAGGTACCTGCTACAGACAGTAACCTGTCAAGAAAGGAAAGAAATAAGGCAATTTTATAAAATTCTTAGTGAGAATTGTTATAATGCCTAGTGACGTCTCCTTATTTTTAGAGTGATGTTTCTTTTATATACTGAAGGTGCCAGGTATGAAGTAGGGGAATCTGCACATATAAATGAATCCTATATGAAATAGGATAGGAGAATGGATGTTACAAGATGATGGTGTCTAGAGGTATGGGTGAGAAAGGTGATCATTATGGGCGTTGATGTTTGATATTAATGAAAACAATACTAAATAATTACTAAGGTAATTTTACCTTTCATTTCCTATAATATAGCTAATGGAGAGATATAATAATGTCTTAAGAACTTATTGGTTCAATAATCAAGTCATTTGGAGGTTTAGAGAAGAAGTTATGCTCGAAAGAAGCAAGACTGCTCAGTTTACAAAAGGCTTTCGGGTGTGATAGATAAGGACAAAAATGTTAGACTATTTGTAAATACACTCAGTTAGACCCGTCCCACATTTTACACTCGATATCTCTCAATTAATTTCAAATTGCTATGATTTGTTTTGATGGAAAGGTATAGCAATGTGTTACGAGTCCATTGGTTCAAGTCTCATGTCATTTGGAGGTCGGACGAAGGAGATATATCCAGAATACTTAAAGATGTTCGTTAGCCTCCAACCTTCAAAGTTGCAATCATCTGAACAATAGCGGGGTCGTGATCATTTAAACGATCTTTCTCATCTCAGACCATTATCTTACAACCGTTTTCCAATTCTAAATTAATTCTTTTGATCATGACTGAAAACACTCACATATTCATGTATATGCATACATTTACAGTGAAGAGAAATAGAGCCTCCATTTTTGTTTTCTTCAAAATGTTTCTGCACCCAGTTATACATATTTTTCACTACACTCATTTAGTTCCATCAACTCTTTCATTTCATCTTAACTCATCTCTATATCACAAATTTATCTTTCACATTAATCCTACACTTATTTTCGATTCATGTTTCCAACTAGCAAAAATATTCACGTGTCTATACATATATACACAGTGAAAAAGGAAAACAGAGCATATATGTCTCTACCACTTACATAATTTATGCATTCTTCTCATGCATATTTTCCTTGATATTTCTACTTAATAATCAACTCTACACTATCTGATAACAGAATAATCATCATATACGAAATGACAATATATCCAGATTTTTATCTTATTTACACTGTGTTCATGAAAATGGCCCTTATTTCCATGATCATGTAATGACAATTAAATCATCAAATTTATCTCATATTCTTATTTCTCATAAGGATTACCACGATACTTACTTGTTACAACTCCAAAATCTTCAAATATCAAGAAGCCCTAATTTTCATGCAACTACATACTTCATCTTATAGAAGGTTTGGTTCAGGTTTTCTTGAGGTAAAAGAAATATATTACAAAAATGGGAGTGGTAGAAGACAAGGGAAAACAAAGTTTAATTTTGAAGGATGTTTGATGAAAAACTCGATTTATAAGTGGAAATTTGAAGAAGACAGTCACGAAGAGGATGAAGACAAGAACAATAATTTGTCTTTTAAGGTTAAGAAAAACTATCTTAAAACTTGGACACTTGTCCACTTCTGAAGACATTAGCTAGTTTATTCACAAATTAGTTAATTCTATTTGAACTAGTTCCATTAACTCCCATCCTTTCATTACAATTATCTCCAAAAAAATTTCAATATCATCTTCTTACAAATTCTAAGTCATCTCCGAAATTTTCAAAGTTCTTTTGACAATTCTCCAATATCATTTGATTCCTATTTCTATTTTTCCTACATCAATTTACTTGCTAAGTGACATTTTTCCTAGTATAATTATATCCACATTTTCATAAATAAATCTTAAATTTCACCAAAGTTCAAAATTAACAGCTACACTCTCCAATTTAATTTTCAATACAATAATTTCACAATTCTCAATAATATCATATCACAATTCAATTATACCCAAAATTATCCATGAATGCATGTACAATTATTTTCATATGCAAAAGTTCACTATTCGCGTGTATGCATATCTCATATAATGCATGAGCATGCAATGCTTTTCTAATCTTTCAGTACTCTTTCATATTTACTATTTTAGCCTTTATATGGGTAACGAGATGTTACACGGTTCGTTAGCATAGAACCTAAGGTGTCGATCCCACAAGGAGGGATAATCTAATTGTAAAATCTAAGGCCAGAATCAAATACAAAAATTCAAAATGCAACTAACTAAAACAAAAATTCAACTCAATCAATCAAATTAAATTAAGAATCAATCACAGAAAGACTAGTTACTAAGCAATTACGACACACCCAAGAATCAACTTAAGGAAATTACCAATTGAGAGAAAGGAAATTTTACCAATCCTTAATGCTAACTGAATTGATTATAAAATACTGGATTGTTGGTTCTAGACATTCCTAGGGTTGATTACTCTCTCTCGAATTATAACTATTAACCCTAAATCATAAACCCTAATCAGATTATAGAGGTTGCAATTTCTTAATTTACAACCTATCCAAAACCTTAATTAGTTCGAAGTTCTTTAATAAACTACCGGAAACCAATGCAAGATCTCTTTTCGCGCAATTTACCGATTTGATTTAATTCTAATTTCTATTAATTCACTTAACTCTTGTTAGCCTAATTTAATCATTTTTCATTTGATTCATCCTCTCACTTTATTATCGAATTATGCAATCGTAGAATTAAATCACAATAAATCCAATAAACATATAAACAATCAGATTTCCTTAATTCAAGAATAAAATTTCGAGGGTGAGTTTAGAACATCATCAACATTCTAAATATTATCATCAACTATTTATGCCAATTCCATACAATAATAAAAAAATAATTAAATTGGAAATACAACCTGAATGGATGATGAGAGGCAGCGACGTTGGGAAACTCCTGATCTGGGAAGTACAACGAGTCAACTTCTTCTCCTCTTCTCTCTTATTTCTTCTCTTCCTCAATCTCTCGATGAATTCTCTCTAGGGTTTCTCAAGGTGGCTTTTGTAAAAGCTCCCTTATGTTTCTTTGTCTTATTCTTTAAACATCCTTTGTGTTCTGAGCAATGCTAGGATTTTTTAAGGTTCAAAAGGTCCAAAAACCCCTCAACATTTGACATTTTTTAGTGTCTGCGAGTCTAATTGCTCCACGATGATGAGAGACAGCAACGTCGGGAAGCTCCTGATTTGGGAATTACATCGAGTCAGCTTGTTCTCCTGTTCTCTCTTCCTTCCTCTCTTCCTCAATCTCTCGATGAATTCTCTCTAGGGTTTCTCAAGGTGGCTGTTGCAAAAGCTCCCTTCTGTCTCTTTGTCTTATTATTTAAATATCCTTTATGTTCTGAGCAACCCTAGGATTTTTTGGGGTCCGAAAGGTTCAAAAATCCCTTAAATTTTGACTTTTTTTAGTATCTGCGAGTCTACTAGGGCCACGATCGTGGGCCATTTCTTGGGTTTCTGTCACAATCGTGGCATATAGGTCATGATCGTGGGCCTTTCCTTATGCTTTTATCACGATCATAGCATTCAGGCCACGATTGTGGGCCAACTCTGGTGCTTCTGTAATGATCGTGGCCTGACATACTATGAGCGTGGGTCATTATTTCGGCCTGAATGTCTCCAAAACTTCTTCGTTCTTTGATGTTGACCTTGAAACACTAGCAAATACATCAAGGTAACTTCAAAACATAATAATTAAGCTCAAAAACTTGTACTAACCCATAAAACACTTAAAACGTAAATAATTAACAAACTAACACAGTTCTAACATAAACACATACCAAATGATTGAATTAATAGCTAAACGCATATCAAACTAAGCCTTAAAACAAGATGCAATTCACACTTATCACTTTTTATCATCTAATCTAATAAAGTGAATGATTTGATTTAGAGAAAATAAATGAAATAAAGATAAATCACAAAATTAAAGAAAAGAGTAAGATTAGACAACTACTAAGTAAACAAAATCCAGGTAAGAATTCCCTTAAAACCTTTTCTATGCTTTGAATTTATCTTGACTTAATGATTAATCCTTGTTCCTTGAACTGATAGGAATTCCTAGATTACAACTGCATTCTCTCATAAGCAATACAATCCCTATCCTTAAATTTATTTGACCAAAATCTCCTTTTAACCAAAGCAACTTAAAAATACATTAACTTATTTAGTGAATTCCCATGATAGGTTTCGCCCTAATATAGAGAGATCATATAATTTTTCCTCTTGCAACATATACAATCCTTATTATGTATACTGTGACTTACTCATACATATTATATGCTGATCTTAATGTATACATCTAAATATTGAATCTTAAATCTAGTTTTTTCAATTCAACATAATCTATAAATATGAACAATTCTCTAGAAGGTTAGAAAATGTTAATTTTATCAAAGCATCAATTCAAAACATCGAGTTTTATGGTTCATCTTGCCTAGATCTATATCAGAATTACTTCGTGATAAAAAATATTGAAAACAAAAAATGGTGGTAACATAACAGTTTCTTAGTAACCTCCTTTGATTGATCTTATTATCTTAATTATTTGTCATATAGGGTAAGACCATGTTTATATTTGGGGCAATTGAATTTTTTAATATTTTAAGTTAGTTTCTGTGTTATTTAACATTTTTTATTTATTAAATTTTTTATTTGATATATTAAAGGTGTTGTTTTTGTATTTTTATTAATTAAACCCTGCATACATATTATAATTCATAAGCCAAAGGACATAAGGGAGGAGACATAGTAGATAGATGATAGAAAAATCAATTCAAGCACGAATCAAGGGATTACAAGCATAATTGACATTGATTATAGAAGAAGGGCAAGTGTAAAGTTTGAAACAACACAAGGAGTGTCTTAAATAGTACAAAAATGACTTTGATGTGAGAAGTATCTTCGGTGTTAATCTTATAAAAGAAGGAATACTCTAAAGTTACATAATAAAATTGGTACTTATTGTGAATTTTTTTTGGCACCGATTGTCGTACATGAATGAAATGAAACACAAAAAATAAGAATAAAGAAATCAGACAGGCAATATTACTTATAATTTCCTATATTATATATTAGGTGGGTGGATTGTCGATTTCACAGAGATTAGAATTACTAATACTATCTATCTTTCTATTATCTAATATAATAAAGTGAATAATTGATTTAAAGAAAATAAATCAAACCTAAACCACCAATTTAAATTAATAGACAAAATTAAACAACCAATGAATAAACTACATCTAGTTAAAACTTCTCCTAGAACCTTTCTTTTACTTTAAATATATCTCAACTTAATGAGTAAACCTAGATCACTAAAAATTTCTAAGTTATAACTATATTATCTCTCAAGCAATATAGTCCATGTCTTTGAATTGATTTGACCAAAATTTCTTTCTAATTAAAACAATCTAAGAATACATTAAATCATTTTATGAATTTTCATAATAGGTTTCACCCTAAACCATAAATATTATGTGGTTCTCTGTCAAGTAACTCATTTAACCCCCTCATTATTAACGTTGTGATTAGAGATGGCAATGGGCAGTGTTCGGTTCAGGTATTACTCTACCCATATTTATATCCATTTTTTTATGACTCAACTCATTATCCATTTAAAATCTATCGGTTTTTATGATTTACTACCCATATCGAAATCCATTGGATCGTTCGGGTTTTTGGATGTAACGCCCCAAATTAGGGGTTAGAATATTAACAGAAATTATTACATATGTGTTTCATTGTGCAGAAGTATTTTGGCATGCATTCATGGCATTTTTCGGGTAAAGTGGTTTAATGAAACTTCGGATGATTCGGACTGGATTAAGATAATTTTTGGAATT
>JANZLX010000002.1:31063116-31077086 GCA_025531955.1 Erythroxylum orinocense
CAGAATAATTTTTCAAACCCATTAAACATATTAATCCCAATAAAATTGTCTTAGGCACGCAAACCGGGAATTTCATGAATGCATGAACAGAAATTTCTTGTGCACACTAGTGACTGTGTAACAATCCTATTATGCATGATCAATCATATAAACTGTCAATCTAGCATGTGCTAGGCCAATTTACTATTCTACCCTTCCAATTGAGGGTGGGATGTTACAAGTAAACATTAATTTCATGCTCCATATATAATCAAAACATTGTATTATGAAATAATTGAATTATACGAAAAAAATTATGCACGAAAAGGTTAGTCAAAACTATTTTGATATTCCTAAATATTTGGGTGGTCATGACACGTTGTTAAATGCTAATTTTGATCTATGATTATAAATTGTTTAATTGAAGGATTAAAGATAATTTAAAAGGAGTTTTAATTTATCCAATTCTAGTTATAAATTAGAATTATAATTTATAAGCATTGTGAGCATATTTGGGAACTTAAAGACTCACATATAGAATGAATTAAAGAGAGCAAAGTTAATTTAATTAAGTTATACTTGATTGCAAAGTTTGAGAAACTTTATGATTAAATATGAGATATTTAACAAGCAAAGATCAATATGATATATTGAATATAATTTGGGCATGATTGGTATTTAATTAAAATTATTTGTAATTATAATTAAATTTTAATTGAAATTATAATTTAATTTCAATTAAATTATTAAAACGTCCAAAACCTGTTATAAATAAATAGAGCTAGCACTTATTTCTTAATCCTCTTTATAAGAGTTACAGAATTCTCTCAACACATTCTGTGGATATCATTGAAAGTCGAGCTTTTGTACGACTATGGTAGTTGAGACATATCAGTTTCAGAAATAGTTCGAGCGATACAACAAGATTATGATCAAGCTTCAGAATAAAGTACTGATTTAGATTCATGTTTTATTATGATTTTGTGTTAATTATTTTATAGAATTAAAGAGATCTTGGTTTTTGGGAAATCCATTTACAAAAATGTTTCATAATTATTCTGTTGTGGTCAGGATCAAATTCTAACTCGCTTTTCCAACAATTAATAGAGAGGTTGTTTCTAACCCACATTTATGAATAAAAAATATAAATATAAATATAAATAACAGAAAAGAATACAAAATATAAATAAATAAATAAATAAACAACCATAAAATTAGGAAATAATGTAGAATAAGAGAGTGTTCTATGTAACTAAATTTACTCAACCACTTTGGTGAATGTTAAAACAAAATTCAACCTTAAAAGCAAAAAATTTAGGTAACTATGTAGATAGAATTTAATTTTAGTAAGCCAAGGCTCACTTGAAGACAACAACAATGTCATTCAGTATAAATCTTGCTGCTTCACGGAGATCTCGAGAGATCCAATAATACGCAACCTTACTTCTAACTAGTAAAGAAGAGTCACTTGAAGACAAGTTTTCCCCTAATTATTGCTCAACTTTATAAATTTTAGGTATGAGCAAATGTTTGTGAATGAGTTACAATCAATCTTGATATTGGTATGACAAGTATTGTTATTAATTAATATAAAATACCATTTTTCATAATTTTTAAAATTATAAATAATCCTTTCATTGTGTATGATTAGAAATAAAAAACAATGTTGATTTAAAAAAAAGATGAAAGTATTCAATGAATATAAAAATTAATTGTAATCATGTAAAATTTAATTCCTTATCAAAATTTACTTACATATTAAAATTTAAACTGAAAAGAAATTCAATCTTTTATTTAATAACTCTATTTATTAAAATCAATATAATATAATTTTTTAGATATAGTAATAATTTTTAAAAATAATTTAACTTTTTTTTTAAATTTCAAAATTTACAATTCAGTATAGTCCTAAAATGTCAATATAATCCAATACTTTAATCCGCTGTGGTAAAATGAAATTGGTAACTGATCCAATGCGAATCTCAATACATTGGTCTAGACCCAAAAAGACAAACAATGGAAGCAAATTCAAATTCATGCAATGCCTGAGAGGACAGCTTCCTGATATCTAGTCGGGATGGTCCAAGAGACAAAGCTAACCTCCCTTTCGTAAGTCAAATCTTAAAGAACTTGAAATTAATGATCGATCATGTTAGAACGTAAACCATTTCCTTGTTTGAATCAATCATTGACTCGCCTGAAGAATAACAACAATTGCTTTCACCAATATGCCAAAAGGAAAAAGTAGGATCCACAACGTTATTGATTCTTAATATGAACAACAAGCATACGCGTCAACCTGAAACTGAGAGCAGAGCCTTTTGGCAGATGTAGATGAGCACAGAAGAAAAAGCACTAGATGATATAACAGTATTATTATGCACAAGACTATCAAGGTTCTTCAAGCAAACAGCAAGCCATAACCCTCATTGCCAAAGTAATTACAAGAAGCAAAGATTTTGGGAATAGATTATAACTACACATCAATGCTGATGAAAACAAAGCGTGGAAAGCATATACAACAGCATATAACAATGTTAAAGTAATTACAAGAAGCAAAGATTTTGGGAATAGATTATACTAAACATCAATGCCGACGAAAACAAAGCAACGCGTAGAAAGCATGTACAACAGCATATAACAATGTTAGTTTCTTTCATCATCGACGACGTGCCCATCGATGAGGCATCCGAACCTTAATAGGTCGCCTGCTTTTCTCTATTGAAACAATGCGCGCCAATCTAATTCCGATAGGAATACCTGGGAAAGACCAAACTCCCATATCTTTGTCCCCAATGGGACTGAAAGTATCACAAGTCACAGAGAACAATCCAAAATCTGTCCTAACAATATCTGGCATTCCCAAGAACCTCGAACTGAATACAGCTCTCTTTTTCTCCTCTTCATCAGCAACAGACAATGCATCTGAGAGCTGAGTCAAGTTAAAGGGGGAACTGCTTTGACCCTGCTTGAGGATGGAGTTGGCATTATCTACAATTGCTTCATCTGGCTTGTTATCTACAAGATCAAGGGCATGAGAGAGCTTCGTCAAATCGAAGGATGCTGATGAAACTGTCTCTTTCGGTTTCAAATGGATGCGGAGGGATGAATCGGTATTTCCCCCATTCTTCTTCGACTCGGGCTTCATGTCACAGGAACCTGAATATCAATTACAGTGATGGAATTACAATTCACAATATCAGATGTGAATTTATCGCCAAATGGCTTCATAAATCATAACAAATAATTGCAAAGTCAGATTATGCCTAAATTATATTGAAATCACAGCCGAAACCTACACCAACTTCTTTTATAACAGCACAAAACTGGAAGCCATGAAATTTTCTGATCCAAAATCATAACAATCGCAAGTAAACCCCAGACCCTAATATCGATCCCAATTGAAACCCAAACCCAAAATCGAAATCTTTGAACAAGCCCGCAAAAATTCATCAACAATACCAATAAACAAAAAGTAAAAACATAAAGCTTCTTTACACAATCAAGAACCCTAAACTTCTTTACCCATTTATTGGTAACTCTTCTTTACTTCATCAACCATAAAACGAAGACAACAAAAGCTAAAAAGGGCTTTTACCTGATTATGGATCGAAATCGCTACGAAACGAAACTTTACCGTTCACTACAGCAAACCATAAAGACAACAAAACACCTCACAGAGTCACACTCTCACCTCTTTCGTTCCAAATTCACAACACTCATTATAAGGGCATCACCGATTGGTTCCTATAAGATGCTCTTTTCGATTTGATACTACGGCCCTTTGGGCCAAATTTCCCGAAACAAACGCTTTGAGATTTGGTTTTTCGTGAATCCAAGGTTTAGTCTGGCCTACACTTATGTCCTACGCCAATGGCCCGAGCAAAACAGCAAGGTTTTTAATTAAGGCTTAAAATATCATATTTAATTATAAACAATGTAATCGTAAATATGAACAATACAATTAAAATTTAGAAGCTGCTTGGTTGATGGGTTTAGGAAGGGAGTGATTAGTGGTTGGCTGTTGATTATCATTATAAAGACAATAGTTTAATATTTCACTTTTAGAAAATCCTCCATATCCTTTATTTAGTAGAGGAATGAAACTCATTCTTTAGTAGTGAATTTTTTTATAAAATATTTTTAATAAATTAATTAATTAAATAACTAACTATTATCAATGATAATGGATAATCATTCCTTCCGTTCAACCAACCATCTTAATTATAATGATAATATCTATTCTCATTTTTTACTATATTTATTCTTATTCTTATTACTGTTCTCCTATGCGAACCAACCGTCCCCTTAAACTATATTATCATTGTATTTAATATAAAAAAATTAGTTGAATGACATTAAATTTTGCGAATTTGATTAATTCTTAAGGCCCGTTTGGTTGAGCTTTTATCAGTAGAGCTTTTGTCAGTAGAGCTTTTCTGAGAAGAGCTTTTTTAAAAAACCAGTTGACTGTTTGGCTGTCAATTTAAAAAAAAGTTTTTTTAAAAGAGCTTTATACAGTAAACTATTTGGCAACATAAAAATAAAAAGCACTTTTATTAATTTTAATTTTATTTTATTAATTATGCTAAATAATTTTTAAAGTATATCAATATGCAAAGTACCATTTTGTAGAAAATAATTTAAATATTAAAACATGAAAAAAGTTAAATAATATTATAATCCAAAAATAAATATTCAAATTGAAATAGTTAAATGCACAATAAACTATGCATTTTATCGTAATATAGGAAAATTTGGAATATGTTCCCTCGTATCAATCATCTCGTTATTTTGTGACTCGTCAAAATGATTTCCTTCAACGTCTTCATTTTCATTGATTTATTCATTTGTAGAAAGTAATTCATCATCTTCATCATAGGGAGAAAACTTTTCATCCTTTTGAGCATTTAACCTTATAAAATTGTGAATGACTATTGAAGCAATCACAATTTTAGCTTGTTTTAGAAAAGGAAAACTTAGCATTTGACGTAAAATTTTTCACCTATTTTTTCAAACGCCAAATGTTCTTTCGATTGTGCATCTTAATAACACAATTTTAATTCATTACATCACAATAATAATAAAGTACAATTTAATTCATCATAACACAATAATAATAAAGTACCATAAACATCCAAAATCTTTTAGTTCCTATTTCGTCTTTGTTAGTGCTTGCATCTATAGAAGCAGACCTCTTTTCGTCTTCATAATCAATAGAACACGTACATAGCACATAGACTGGATAATTGTTAAAACAGGAAAATTTAGTGCTTTGCTGCTTTTGGATGCCTGGACAGTGTAGCCAAGTCGTTTTGATCCCAAGACTCCCTTAGTAACTAGTAATAATATAGTAAAACTGCGTAACCAAAATTTAGGCATTTAAAAAATCAAATAATAGCATTACCTAAAATATCCACAGCAAGACATCCTAGTAATTACATGAAAAAGTTACACATCCCAGCCAATAATTAAAGAACGTGTGTAGCTAGCTTGGTTAGTACTGAACCATCCATGTTGCTTTACATTACAAAACCAATGCCTCTTCCGTCTTCTCAACGGATTGAAACTGGAGAAGAGGATCCTTTTCTCTGCTACATCTGAAGAAGGTCCTGGACTGTTTCAGACATGGATGGCCTAAATTCTGGATCCCACTGCATAGAAGAAATATATCACACTCTTGTAGTCATTGATTAACTTGCACCACTAAAATGCTACAACTCAATAAACTAAATCCCCTGAAGTATCCAGAAAGAGTCCATTTTCTCATACTCACCTGGAGACATCTAGCAATTATATCTGCCAAACGAGATAAGGACTTGACAGGAAATTCTCCGCCGAGAAAAGGATCAACCATTCGGCATAATGCATCTATATCATGAAGCTGAGGAATTGCCCATCTAACCAAATGCTGCTCTCCTCGAGGCTGAGACCTAGATAGATTTTCCAGTAAGAGCACAGATAAGTTAACTTCATTGATTTAAGACTCTGAAACTAAAGCTCAGATTATCCTTTTTAGAGTATCATAAACCTGTCATAGGTCTTCCTTCCAGTGAGGAGCTCTAACATCACAACTCCAAAGCTATAGACATCACTCTTGCATGTATAACTTCCTGATTCACACTCTGGAGCACTATAACCATAAGAACTGAGGAGGTGCCCACATAACTGAAAAATTAATTACCAGGTCCACTAATAAATACATAGGAGTAGCAATCATTCCAAGGGGAAACAAATATAAAGAGATAACAAGGTGGACATAAAGGTAAATGCAAAAGCTTTTCTTTTCAGAAAGGCTTCCAAAGTCCAATAAGCTTTTTAATTTCAATTAGACACAAGAAGCTAACATTCAACCAAAAAACCACCTCAGCTGCAGAGCTAGATGCCTTTGAAGGAGGAAAACAACAGTCTGAGACTTGTGCTACAAGCTTGTCATCAAGGAGAATGTTTGTAGATCTAAAATTCTGGTGTATAATGGGTGGCTTGCTCACCTCATGCAGATACCTATCGATAAGGAAAAGGAAACTATTATGCACATTTTTGTGACAAAACATATAATGCGAAGTAAACTCTTTTCGTAGACTAGCAGGCTATAATGGAGGATAATGTAAGACTTCTAAGAATGCAAATAAGGCAGCCAATAAGTGACAGCAGATAGATGAGCAAATACTTTAGCCAAGCATCAAAGTATGTCCGACATTTGAGATTCTTAGATTTCATAAATTATCTACTTGACTTACTGTAAGGCTCTAGCAGCTCCTATTGCCAGCTGTATGCGTGTGTTCCAAGAAAGGTTCTTATGGATCTCACCATCTGCATGCAGTGCATCATAAAGAGTCCCATTCTTGCAATAGTCATATACAAGTAGTCGCTGGCCATGCTCAGAACAGTAACCAACAAGATCCACAATGTTGGTATGTTGGATTTTTGAGATTTTAGAAACCAATTGAAGGAATTGCTCATCAGTCAATTCCCAAGCACTACCACTTACTTTCTTTACTGCAAGAAACTAAAAGTCACAAAACAAAGAGAAGCCAATCAACATATGTCTGGATTTGATAGAAAAGAAATCAAGTGCAAAGCAACATAACATTTGCAATGCCCATTTTGTATGACTAGAAATGATGTATAAGCACTGAAGTTTACGATGCTTATCTCAATAGAAGCCAGATTTTCATTTGTATGAAACAAAGGCTTTGTCATTTGATTGACCACAATGCCTCTTCTAGTGCAATATCATCATACAGGTATTGCTTTGCACGAATGTATTCAAAAGGAATCCAATAAACAGTTAAGACTGAAATACCCTTATTGCTGAAAATAGGATAGAGACTCAAGGTTGAGATCACAAATTCATCTTCCCATCACATGATAGCTTGAGATTCTATTTACATTAACACAAAATAACCTCAATAACTTCAACCATACTAGAAAGAAGAATTTACCTTTCCACTTGGAAGCTCAGCCTCGTAAACACACCCAAAGTTACCTTCTCCAACAAAACGATCTCCTGAAAAACTATCAGTCCACTGCTGAACTGTCGCAACAGTAAACGACTT
Source organism: Erythroxylum orinocense (assembly GCA_025531955.1). Classification (NCBI taxonomy): domain Eukaryota; kingdom Viridiplantae; phylum Streptophyta; class Magnoliopsida; order Malpighiales; family Erythroxylaceae; genus Erythroxylum; species Erythroxylum orinocense. Next base: position 31,070,655 of record JANZLX010000002.1, read on the forward strand.
CAAACTTATAGCATCTGTTCGACCTTCTCCAGGCACACTTGAGTTTAAAATGGCCTTGTCAATAGGAAGGTTTTGGAGATGTGTTGGTTCATTGTACCTTGAATAAGCGCCCACTCCCTTCACAGTTATCTCACTGTCAACCCGATCTGTTCCCAATCCCCTCTTATCTTCACAAATACCAGTTGGCTGCTTTGGAACTGCTAAAAAAGGGTCGTTTTTCAAGCCAAATGAAATTAAAAGAAGAAAAAGAAAAGGATATTACATTTTTTACATTAAAAAAATAGCAAGGAATACAAGTTACCTTTCTCTTCTTGATTGTTCTTCTGTATGGCACAATTATCATTTAACTTCTTTTCATGACCCTTATATACCCCAGAATCATACCTCTTAGCATGTCCCATGAGCTTTTTCTTTTTACACACTAACAATGATAAAATACAAATCCCTAATGCAACAATAATGGCTCCGCCACCAAGAATACTCCAAAAGAACCTTTTACTTGTTAAAGTTCCCGAATTTGTAGAATGGAAAGTAGATGGTCCAAATCCAATTACAGAAGAATGCACAGGTGATGGAGCTAGAATCGGAGGAGATGAAAGGGGAGGAGATGAAAGGGGAGGAGATGAAAGGATGGTTGTGTTAAACGGATTTCCATTTTTGCTGCAGAAAAAAAAAAGCCAGTCATTGCCATGGGAAGTACAAACGAGAAGTACCAAAATAGAAAAACCTAAAATATCAAAGTCAAATGATTCATACAAATGAAAATCTTTTCGTAGAACCACTATTGAAGTCCAACCATTGTTCAAACCATGTTATGTGAATAGGGTTATTATGTCCTCTTGTTCTCTAGAAAAATACCTTAATATCACTCATTTTATCTCCCAGTAATCAAAGAATCTATCACTAATTCTGCGATTCATATCAAAACCATAAAAGCCAAACAAAAAGTGGCATTTGTAGCTCACCTGAAATTTGGAATAGTCAGCAGCTTGGCAGGGATGGGCCCAGAAAACAGATTGCTCTCTACATTCCTATGAACAGAAAAAATGGATAATCATGAAACTAGTAACCATAGCACATGACTAATGTTAATAAGAAAAACTGTAATGTAAATAAGGGTTATAAGGTAAGTACAGATTCTGAAGGGGCAGATCTTCCAAAACATCAAGGGTTCCTGTAAGCTTATTGTTCTGCAACTGCCTGCAGTGCAAAATTTACATATAAATTAGAGGATTATCACAATCATGATAAAATGGTAGCAAGAACGTAGCTGAGATGCTCACAATGAGATAAGAGATGACAAGTTTCTCATTGAAGGAGGCAGCTGACTGCTCAAATTGTTTCCAGACAGATCCCTTCCATAGTATGGAGTTATTAGATAATCAGATTCTAATAAAACCTATATATATATATATATATGTATGTATATAATGTAATTAACTTGAGGTGCATACAAGCTTTGTAAACTCTTCAGTTGTTGAAATGAATCTGGTATGCCTCCACCCAGAAGATTATTGTTCACTGCCCTGGGGCAAATAACAAGCCATATTTAAATAAAGAAAGAAGAAAAGAACATGAGATAAAAAGGCAAAAATTACAACTTAATCTAACTGAACTGAAACCATCCTTCTTTTAACTTACAAGTAAGACAACTGACTTAATGATGATAATAAGGCATCCGGGATGCTTCCATTGAACTGATTAAAAGCAAGAGATCTGAAAACAGGGAGGACAGAAGACACATATCCTACTTCAGTAAAAAAGCATTTAAGAACATAAAAGACAAGAGTAATTAGTTTTAATAAGATAAATTATATATGCAACCAGTTGAAGTACACATACAGAGTTGTCAAAGTCGGTGGCAAGTAGGATGGAATACCCCCACTAATATGATTGTTGCTCAGATCTCTGCATTGAAAAATAGTAAAATATTAATAACAAGCCGCACGGATGAAAATGTATAAGCATCCATCCGTGACCACAAAGACTATGCAAATATACTTGCTGGTATTGGAAACTCTCCAAATGACACAAAAGCTCAATCTTCAAATTCGTGATGAATGATTTTGATCGTTGACCAAGACATCCTTTCCAAGTATGAGATAAAATCGTTAATATCACATCTATGAAAACATTGGTGGCCAAATGGAAACACTTGTCAGTAACAAAGAAATTGATTATGCAAAGGCCGCTCAGTAGATAATAATCATATATTAAATGTCTGTTATACCTAATAATTCTCAAATCTGGAACATTTTTTAGCCTACAAACAGATGCAAACACCCTAACCAAACTAAATACTATAAATTCACTGCCAGGAGCTCATTGATCGGTGAAATAATTTCTCACTCACATCTTATAGACAGAATTGAAGAAAGGCAAGGCAGCTGCCACAGATCCTCCCAAATTCAAGCCATTTAAGTTTCTGCATAGGGGGGGAACTTTAGTAAGAGAAGTTTACAAATGAAACCAAACAATCAAAGTAAAGAAAGAAGGCAACACGTACAACTCTGTTATGTTTGAGAAGACGCAAGTGACGCCCTGCCATTGTTCGCCACAAGGGTCTCCCCCAGCAGGCACCCACCTACTTAAGGGCGGGAATTTCAGGGACAAGTACAAGGTATTCATTGCTGCAACTGACGAGATCAAAATAGCACATTAATATCATAAATATGAAACTCAAATTATCACTTTCACAGCAGCCAATGGCTATCAAAAAGCAATCTTAAAAGATCCGATAAAAGCCAAAACAAAATTCAAATCACAGTCAGTCAGCACAAACGCAGTCATACACCAGAAAAACAAGCCAAAAGGAGAAACTCACAAGCTTCTGTCAAATACGAAAAGAAGACTTTACCATCAAGAGGGTCAGTGACAGCAAGTGAAAGCGAAGCCCTGAAAGCCACAACCACGGCCGCCACCACCAGGATCAACCTAGAGCATGACATCCACTTAACACATTCCATTGTTACCGTTATAACCTTCCAAAGATCCAAAATTTCAATGTTTTTCCTCTCCTTCTCGTGAATACACTCTCACATAATATACGAACACAGCCAAAGCCAACAGCTTCGGTGTATATACACTTGCAGAGATATGCAAAAGCGCAGAGAAAAGCTAATGCAGATAGCTTTCCCAGGATGACAGAGAGAAATATGGGAAGTAAAATAACGAATACATAGAGACACAGAACAGGCCAAGCGCGGCTTTCAAGTGTGCCTGTCTGTGTCAAGAAAGAAAATGAGTAACTTAGAGAAAAGGAAACAAAGCTAACGGGTATTTTGGAAAAGTGACTCTGGTCTGTTGACTCTGCTCTCGTCTGTCTGCCTTAAAAGAGCACACCTTTGAAGATTAGTGTACGGACAAGACAAGCGTCTCTGTATCGTGAGAACTATATCGTAAAAATGGAGTTTGTACAGGCCCGTCCGATATCCTATCAAACGGTTGGACGTTCATGGCCAAATGCGGATAGGATGCACATGGAAGAAGCAAGAAAATTTGGACAGGGCTACAGTTCATCGTACGTTAGTCTTTTGTTTCGGAATCCAGATCTCCTGTCTAATATTATGATATCTTATTGTGTCCAATAAATCTCAGCCGTTTGTGGTTGGTTCCAATTTCACATGATAAAATAATGTGAGAAATGAATGTACTGTTACATTACATGCTTGCTTTTGGCAATTATATGATTATATTCTTTCTTTTGTGGTCACATGGCAAATTTAAAGCAATTAGACACTTCATTTGGTCGCCAACTCATCAATTACATTATTTTGTTTTTTATTTATTTTTAAAATAAAATTATTTTATATTATCAGGTAAACTATAATAGTCTCTTTACTAGATAGGAGTAAGAATGCGTACGATCGAACCTTTTCAAATAGCGGGATTACATTATTTATGGTTGACAAAATATTGATATAAAGTTTATATTTTATCTAATATGTGATATTAGAGAAGTTTCGAACTTCTTTATCATCACACCTAGTTCGAAATTTTGCAATAAGGCGAGGTCTGATAGAAAATAACCTTACCCCTACATAGTAAAAAGACTGTTTTTGGTATACTCACATGCAGATGTGACAATAAATAATGATGCAAGTTAAAGAGTAAATAAGTAAAATTAGCACGCTAAATAATTATATAAATAAAATTATAATAAATACATCAATAAATAAAAAATAAAATATAACTTGACTTTTAAACAAATTTAAAACTAAGATATAACCAAATATATTATATCTTTTAATTCGAGCTTCTTGAATTAAATAAAAAAATTAATTCCTTCAAAAGGAAATTAGATAAATTAATATATTTTTACTTGAAAAATAATGAATTTATTGCTTGGATTGATTGGTGTTGCTACTCCAACCGCTAATTGGAGGCATGCATCTCTAACACGAAGAAGCGATTGGACACGAGCTCCATCTGTATGATCTATATCCTATATCCCCTTGCTATAGACGGCTGGAGCATGAAAAAGTATGTGACGCAAGCCAACCCATGTTATATAAATGCTATAAGAGTAAGGGTGCATAACTGCACGTTTGGCGTGTGAGATTAAAGGCGTGATTTGCGTACACCCACGTATCTAGACAAATGTGGGGAACATCGGACGTACAATTAAGATGTGACATTTGCCACGCACATGATAGTGTTAGTGAGTCGTTTTATTTTGTCTCATGAAATCTCAGTCATTTATTTTGTAGATCCCACGCAAATTTTATACGGGATCCATATAAATAAATAGTTGAGATTTATTAGACACAATAAGACACCATAATATTGGACGGAAAATGTGGTCTCATGTTAATGTAGTATAAGATTAAGAAAACTAAAATTCTATAAATTCCAAAATGGTCCTTGAAGTTATTTTGGATTATTGCTAGGGTTTTCTCGCTATATAAAGTTGCTTTTATAAACTTTCTAACATTATTACAGTTAGTAATAATCAAGGTTTAATTTTAGAAAAATCTATAAAGCAATAATTGAGTGAACTTTCATGAAATTGACTTGAAATAAATGACATAAATATGGTTTTATTATCTTATAGTGTTTATTTATTGTTGTGTATTATATGATTTATCAATTGTTGAGATAGTTATGTTGTAAATTCTCAAATAAAGGTTATCAATAACGCATTCAACACTATTATGTGATATGAGAAAGAGAAAAGATTTTGCATCATTCATTAGTAATTTTTTCATATGTTTATGCTTATATAGGAAAATATGAGGATAATATATAGGTGTATCTCTTATGCTTGTTGAATTATTTAAATGTTAATAAGAATGTTTAGTTGGTTTTTAGATTATTCTTACATATAAAGGAATATCTTCGATTTTGTATTTAGTTATTCTCCCCATAGATGTTAACCTTATATAAAATTTTGAGATATAAATAAAGGCATTTAACAGAAGATTCTTATTGCTTGAATGATTTGTATACCTATAAATGGTAGAATCACCTCTAAACAACTTTTATATAGAAATATTATCTTTGTGTATTCTCCTTGCTGGAGTGATTTGTATACCTATAGGTGGTAGAATCAGCTCTGGACCACTTTTATGTAGAAACATTATCTTTATGTATTATATATCATGTCCATATGTATTTTACATTAGATTAGATAAAATGGTCATTATAGATACTACTTATAGCTTTTGGTAATGTTATCATCCTATATTTATATATAAATTATTTGTCTTAGAGTCACCTTAATAACAATGTCAAATTTGATATCTTAATTGTTTTCAATTTTAAGAAGTTAAAAACGTTAACACAACCGTATGGTCAAAGAAAATTCCTCCATTCCCACACTTATTAATACTTAAGATGACAAAGCAGCTTATACAACTTAGGAAAGGTTGAACAGAATGTGCATTTTCACCATGAAAAGATTCATATTTGTCCATATGCTTAAAGGACTACTTGAAAAAATTATAGTAAAGGACTTTCTTAACAATGTTTCTCAAAGGTATATAGCTTTTTTCTCAATGCTAAGAATGACACTATTTTGAAAGAATTATATCCTATGAAATCTATTAGATTTAGGAAAGTGAGAAAATATATTAATAGAGAAAATTCAAACCCCTAAATATAGTCATTATTGATGCTTATATTGTACACTAAGGCTTTGTTTAGTTTGAGGGTTAATAATGGAATGGGATGGAATGTAACATACTTCCATTGTTTGTTTGAAGGTTTCATAATGGAATGGAATGGACTGGGATAGAAGTGGAGGGTTTTATATTACGTTTCATTCCATCTTAAACAGTGAAAATAAGAAACTTCTGATTCGGGGAGTTTAGGATGGAACGTAAACTAATAAATACATACTACTTAATATACTCTTAATAATTCTTCTTAATATCAACTCTGACCAAATCATAATATTAATATATTAAATAGAATATAGTAATATTTAATATA
>JANZLX010000002.1:31107032-31120751 GCA_025531955.1 Erythroxylum orinocense
CTGCCACATCCTCTTCAACCACCATGTCCTCCTCAGTTACCTATATTGCCTCCTTTCTGGTAAACCAAATTGTGCCATAAGTGCTAACCTATCAAAGTTGTTCTTGGGTGAACTCTCCTTAGTTATAAAATGAGAGAGTCTAAAATATACTTCAGCTAAGGATGGAAGGTCTACTTCTCTCAGGATTTATGCTCGTATACGGTCAAATTTAGGTTTCAATCTTGCTAGCAACGTTATAGTCACAAAGTGCTCCCTTTGAATTTGCATCTCCTTAACATCATTTGTGATAAGAAGTAGAGAATTTAACTCTTCAAATGCATGATTCACTTTTCCAATGTATTCAATCAAATTTTCTTCTTGTCTGGACTAGGACAATTTAATAGACATATCATAAATGTAAAATATATTAATAGAATGAAGAAGCTTATCCTAGTCCTAAGCTTGCTTACAATTACTAACATAAAAGAATAGGATTAAGATTCCAGGTTCCTTAGAATTGAAAAGGCTATATAATAATTGAAGCATTTTTTTGCTTTTCAATTTTCCAATATTTTTTAATCAAATAGAGGATAAGATGTGAGGTGGTATACTTTCTCTAACCTCTAAAGAACTATTATATTTTTTTAGACCAGAAAGAATAAATGTACCATTCAAACATTGTTTGGTGATTTGCAAATTGGAAGAACTCATTATTGAGACAGTTGTTAGGACACTCATCAAGGACCTATTGCTAGAGTTTGACATACTCCTGATATATTTGATGAAGTTGTTGACTAACAAATGCTAGTAACACTATTGATGGTTTTTCAGAACATATGAAAGACTATCCTAATGATAAGATATCTAGGTTTTTATCAAATTTGACATAAAATAAGACCATAACCCTATTCACGATAAAAAGGTGAGCTAACCCATCAAATTGTTGTCGTTAGTGGTCACTGGACGGTGATGCGTAATACCCATGCACTAGTTCATGAATGATTTTCTTATGACATTGCCACTACTATGTTGGTCATCGGTGCCTCTTAGTTGCTTCTATGTGTATGGTTTTTGTTTTTTTGGTTTTGGTGGGTGGAGATAAGAATTTTGAACAAGTCTTAAGGTTTTAGGGTTTTTATGGTAAGAAAGGAAAGATTTTTATGTTTTTAGGGACAAAAATGAGGTTTTGATTATTTGGGATTAACCTTGCTCTGATATCATAATAAAGATAGTATTAAGAAATGTCAAATGAGTGCTTGGTACAATCATAAAGACCCTCTTTGCTTTTATGTAATAGTAAGAATCAATTACATAAAGAAAGATGATATTATGAATAAATAGGAAATCATATAGATTTGACTTTTCCTAGTATAGATCTAAGTTTTCATAATACTAGGAGTCCTTTTGTTTTTATCTTTAATTCTAATTTTTATTATTTTATCAAGTTATTATATTGAATTTATTCAACAGAAAAAAATATAAAACATTATATTGTGTCTTTGATCTGATAATGTTTGAAGTATCTAATAAATATTTTGATCATAAACTTATAATCATACTTTGTAGTTAAATTTGTTTAGTCATTTATTATGAAAAGTCCAGTTTATTTTTTAAGAATTCCACTCAAACTGAGTTTTTCCCCCCACTTACATAAAAAAAATTACCATTTTTGACTTTGTCATCAAATGAAAATTTAAAATATAATAAAATAATTCAAATAGATAATATAGTTATTTTTAGTGAAACAATTTGGATTAGTTGGTTTAAATATTGGGTTAAATCAAATCAAGCTATTCTTTTTTTTTTTTACAGTTTGATAAACTATTCATTATTTAGTATTATATAATAAAATTTGTCTTCTACTGAGTCTAAACGGTTTTATACATATAATCTTAATATAAATAACTCACAATAATCTGTTTTGGTTATATATATTCTGGTTATGAGTCCATTGGACGAATAGCTTAATATTGAGTGATTTTTCTAAACCTAAAGCATGCAGAGAGAAACATAAGTAGCAAAGCGAGGAGCTGGACTTTTGAAATTTCTGTGATACTAGGGCGAGTGGGTGTAAGTGATGTCCTGTTGATGCCGAAATGGTAGGTTCTTGTAATGCCTTGGAAACAAGCAGTCCTTATTTCTTTTAATACCGTGCCAAAGCCATGCGACTCTTCCCACAGAAAAAGGCTGCAAGAAAAGGAGTGAGGAGCAAATCCAAATAGGATACTGCAGCCAAGAATGGATCATACATTAGGAGCATAGAATCTTCAACTTTATATCACGTTAAGCCAACAAAGGACCGGCTCGAGGTATTGGGTGGAGTATCAAGTCAGTTTATGTCATGTTCCTTTTTCTAGAATGATGAAAAATGCTAATCTCCTGGTATCATCTAACTATATAATGTGTCCTTTACAGTCTTATTTAGAGTTGGAGAGTAAGGCATTGAAATTGAGGTTATACATGTCTCATTCAAGAGCGAGGATCTTTTGTCCATTTTATCACGTCTTTACTCTATCCTATAAATTTCAGCTATCTATTTATGCGAGACCCACACAGAATTAATATAAATAGATGGCTAAGATTCATAAGACAGAGTAGAGATATGATAAAATGGACAAAAAATCCTAACTCTTGAATGGGACATATATAACCTCGATTATAATGGCTTATTACTTATAATAAAGAAAAAAAGTGCTTCTAATTCAGCACCAAGTGAACCTGCAATGTAAGAAAAAACAACTCCATCTCAATTGTTTCATTGTTTAGTTTGAGGTAGCTGTCGCTGACAAGGTTTGAGACAAAAGTTAAAACCCAGTTGGAGTAGATTGACAACTCATATGAAACTGGGTCCACAATTCCATCACTTTACCGGGAAAATGGAGTCACAAGGAAAGTTTGTCTGCAGCCTGCAGATTCAGACACAAAAGAGACAAAATGGGAATTTAATGCCAATACTAAAAGGGAAATTAGCTTTCAAGACATGAACAAAATAGAGGCCCATTAGAGGTTCCACTTCAAAGATCTTCAATCAAACCAAACCACAGATGCCTTTGCCATTGGAGACAAAACGGTTACCAGCAAAACACAGTACTGTTCTGATGTCATTCATCATGTTAAGTTTCCCCATTGCCTAGCTTTTTCCAGTCTCTGTTGCTAAAGCTCATTTATTAATAAAAAGGATCCATCTCTTTTTTTTTTTTCAAAGGAATAAGAAGTGGTTGATTTCTCAAATTTACCAGATTGATTCATGTCTACAACAAGCATCCTCTGAGCAAACTATTAGCTGTTAGATTATCATTAAATATCAGATCCCATCATGATTATTAATTTAATTTGGTACAGACTATATATTAGCAGATAACACATAAAAGTAGAGAATATCTGCCAAAGTTGAATAGGCAACAGCAGCAAAGAACTGATTCTTTTTTTTGTCCTTGCTTTGAAACTTGAAAGTAAAAACATTAGAATCTTCAAGGATTCATTTTAAGTTCCGCATCAAAGGGTTAGTTTAGTTATCTGATAATAATAATAATAAAAAAGGACAATTCTTTTAACATGTTTAAAAAACCAAGAGGATTATTAAGGTGTAGGCTTAGTTCCAAAACCAATACGAGGAATTCATTATGAAATGTGGAGTGACACACGTTCTTTGTACTACTATAACGACAATAGCAACTACTGGCTAAATCTAACACTGATAAGACCATAGCAGCGGCTCTCTGCCCACGACAACCTCCTCTCTCTCTCTGCCCCTACCATCTATGGTTGATAGTGGAATTTGAGCATCCCAATGTGATACCAAAAAGAGCATATAGATGTTGAGACTGCAAGTGAAGCTGGACCAGCTTCTTTGAACAACCCAAAAAATTTTCTTCTCCTTTCCCCATTCATTCTTTGCATCCCCTTTCAAAAGTTGGAGCCTTTTTCTGGGTTAAATTTTGTTTCTTTCTTTCTAAGCATCTCTGCTTCAGAACACTTTGGAATTATCCAGAAAGGCATTATTACGAAATATCTTGCTCGTTCTTTTGTGGCATATTCATCTTTTCTGGTTTTACTTTTTCTTCAATTTAGATGAACATGGGAGTAGTTGGAAGTTTGAAATGGGCGAATAGACACAGCAAGAAGCAATGCAGGAGTTTTCTCAAAAGACTGCGGGCAGCAGTTAAGAACACAGTTAAGAATGGGAAGAAGCAGTCGAAATTCCAATATGATCCTTCAAGTTATGCTCTCAACTTCGATGATGGTTATTGCAATTTGGGTAGCAGAGCCTATGTAAACAAACATGCCAAGTATCAGGATGAAGCTCCTGACATTATCTGGGTCTATGTTGTGTGGAGAAACCCAGATCAGTGATGCACAAGAGGATTAGCTAATCGGGTTATTTGTTGGAGGTTTTGATTTTGGTCTGTAGACTCGCCCATGGTTGTTTGTTTTGGTTTTGGGGGAAACCTGATCTCCTGGTTGTGTAGGGAATGATACTATTGTTAGTTTCTGATTCTTCTTTGATTAAACCTTCACTAGCATTTCATTTCGTCGTTCCTCCCCTATATTTATTACTCACTATCACATTGCTTAGTGTTTAATTCATGGTAGTTACTGTTCAATGCACTCACCGTATAACAAGCCCGCATTGCACAGACAACCAGATAAAAATGAAGGTCTAGTTCACCATTTTACTTCCAACAGATATGATGGAACATTGAAAAGAAAGTTTTGAAGTACGAAGGCCTTCAATTGGCTGGTGTTGATACCATTTTGCTTCGTGGTCTCAGACAAATGTCATCTAAAAAAGCTACCGATCTCGTAAGAAATCAAGTTGTATGAACAAATCGTATACCAGGAAATTAAAGGTGTTGCAAGAGAGTTAACACTAAAAAAAATCTGTAACATGTAACAATCCACCAGATCACTCCCCATAATCCCTTCAATAGAAATACAGAATTGCAGCATTATCCTAGCCCTCTATCTGTGTAGTCAAGTTGGACGGCCTGATCTGTTCGGAAGACTAGTATGACTTTCAAACTGCAGGGTCTTCAAGCATGGCAGTAGACAAATCATTTATCCGGGGGTATGCAGCTTTCTCATCAAGTTGCTTCTGAGCCCAAACCAGCAATTTTAGCAAGCTAGGCAGCTTTGGATCTGTGAAGAAATTGTGATTCAATATCCATCTAAAAGGTACATAATACAATTTATCAAATGATTTAAGTCATGGAATCAAATATACGTAAACATCAATCCCTATGTAATCCAAATGTATAAAACCCAAAATTTTCCACATATTCAATACTCATTTTCAAGTAATTTGGAAATTTTAATCCATGAGTGGCATATATGTGGTTTTCCGGTGTGTATATAGACACAAAAACGTGAAATTTGACTCTAGACACCAGATGATCACAAAAGGTCAAATGACTTTCATATGAGCTAAAGTAAATTTGACTTTCAAGTTTAGTATTTAGAACCAAGTTGTTGATACTGAAATATCTCTATAATTCCAGGAAAATTTCGTTGCCCATTCATTCACAAAACTCACTTCTACAGCTTCATCCTATCCACTTACGAAAACAAACATCTAATGGATTCTAATATTGGTAATTCTAAAATGGGATAACAAATTCACAAGAGACTCAAACATTCTGGGATATTTTCAATTCATTTTCAAACCTTTTAAATTTTCAATTTAGTAATTAAAATTTAAAAAAATTGGACCACTCAATCAAAACGTTATTTCTGTTACTATTTTGTTGATGTGCCTAACAGAACACGTGAATGTAGCTACTTGGACAGACTACATGGCTCTTCTTTATCCACCACATGTAACCTTCAATAACAGCTTTTCCTAAATAAGTTGGCGTCATTCTTTCCCTCCTTTCATCCCTTTTTATGTTCATGATTCAACCTCCATATAACAGAAGAGTTGAGCTCAACTAAAACTATAAGGTAACTAGTTCGGAGCAACACAGTAGGGAACACTATGACTCGAAGTAGATAGGCAACCTCAAGGAATGCCATGTGGACTTGATGTACAGACGGAAATCCTAGAAGACACTGTCTCTTAAGCTAGAAATGGGGTCAATTGTTTAAATCATATGGATTTCTGGGTCTTTTTAATTTGCTGGTTTTTTAGTTTTTTTCAACTTGTTGAGTCTTTTGGATTTGCTGAGTTTTTTGGGTTTTCTGCGTTAATTTTTTTTTCTAGTTTTGTCCGTCCTCATGAAGTTTGTTGTGTTCATCGCTATAATAGTCGATCAAGAATAAACTATGTCTAAGCACAAAGCAATGAAGAGCTTCACCAGAAAGTGTATTTTTCTAAATGGTGAAAGATTTAACTGTAGCATTGCATCCCTAGCAATGTATTACATGACGATATATCTTTTGGATTGTTTTGATTCCCCTTTGTCTGGTAAAGAAGTTGAAGCACTGACAGCAAGATCAGCTAGTGCATGCTTAACAACAGCTACTTGACCCAATGGCATTGCAGTGTGCCCAATTAGCAGAGTAGTTAGTAATATATACATGAAGAAAAAGAGATATCAAGAGTGGACAGAGAGTTTTGAAGAGAGCTAGCGAGAGTAGAACTGCCTAACTAAGAAACCTAGGCACAAATGACTAAGAGACATTGAGAGAGACTGACAAAGACAACAAAAAATTAATGGATAAATGACTTATTAGGCTTGTTAATGAATTGGAAGAAGAGGTGTAACTTTTGAGCCCCAAGTAAGAGCCATGTAACCTGTCTAAGTGCCCACATTCATGTGCTTTATTCACCACACCAATAAAATATTAATGTGGATAATGTTTCAAACTAATTGGTCCAACCTTTTAAAACTTTGAAACTAAATTAAAAACGTAAATGGTTGGAAACTAAATTAAAAACATTATAAAATGTTCACACTTTTCAATTCGTTATCCCTTCTAAAATTGCTGGATAGCTAATCAAATGTTCATAAATGTCAATGCTAGAACCAAGATATGTGATATAACACGAAGCTATGCACTGAAGTAATTTTCAAGGATATTTAGTTTTTTATCATACAAAATACAGGCATGCAAATTAAATGAAACATTTAGTCCTCATAAGTGCACATTGAGGAAAATTTCATAAAAATGGACCATTTAGCTAGAAGTTCCTTGCAGCTTGGCTACCATGCAAATTAAAAGGTTTGCATAAGATTGCTTTTTCTGTTGTAATTTATCTGTATTGTCAGTTAAAATCAGAGTCAAGTTCATTTTATCATATCCCTTTGGTACATGGCAACTTCATATCATGTTCAAGTATAGCACTTAGCATTTCCACAAAAAGACAAATACATAATGAACAATAAAGCCACTAACCTTTTTCATGACTCTGACTTGTAAGAATAGCTGCATTCACCTCATTTGCAGTCCTCAGACGCTGTGACATATCCAGAAGCTCGCCAACTGGAGAAGTTGAGGCATCTTCAAAAGCTAGTAAAGCAACAGTTCTCTCCAACTCTTCTAGAAAGCTTTGCTGTGAATAATTTCAATGTTTAATGGATCTATATGATTTACAGTTTTATTTGTAAATATGATGAATAGCTAATGCAACCAATGAAGAATGTAATTTTAGTAAAAAAAACATGTACTGGAGGAATTGCCAATACAGAAACTTAAATTGCAGTAGAAGTAGGTATGAGAATCAATAGCTGATTGATAATTACATTTTCTTCTCCCCTTGGCGCAAGCTCCTCCTGTGCAAATTCTAGCGCCTCAGCTACCTTGCCATTTCTAATTAATTCAATCAGCCTCTGCTGTTGAAGATGGAAAAACAGTTGGGGATTTGTATCCAATATCTGTGGACAAGGTTTTTACATGTGAGAGAATAATTGCTATAGAAAATGACAGTATGTAGTTGCCACTCATATCACAAGCCAAACATAGTCTCAAGAATGATATATTAATATCTGCCCACGACATCATATATTTTAGGAAATGAATTCAACAATGAAGAAAGCTGGAAAGTAAAATCACAATTACAAAGGACAAGATTTACATGGCTCGGCAGAAGTGCCCAAGTCTGCACCACATTAAGAATTTTATTAAGGTTTTCTGTTACATGTTGCAAAGACCTATAACTCCTATTTATAAAGGAAATTAAGGAAAAAAGATATAAATCCTACTCATACAAAGAATTCCTCCAACAGAAATCTTTTTATACACAAAAATTGATTAACTCCTCAGCGCTGGAGCTCAACTGGCCTAAATGGTCTCGGGCACGAGCTCGGGCTCAAGCTCCACTTCCATAACCCTGACAAGGGTACTACTCTCTTGACCTTGTCTACTACAACACATTTAACTGTAGTCACGCACATGACTGCTCTTTTGCCTCCTTGATACAATTGGAAATGAAGTCATAGAAGCATCCATCAATTTGATAAGCAAATGGAAAAAGTCCTTTAAAGAAGGAACAAAAATGGAAAAGTGAAACAGATAGCCAAATTTAAAAAGCTTATGAGAAAAGAATAGTATTATAAGTTTCAAATGATTGAATCCCAAACCAAACCCTAGGAGATAATCAGCATAACAAAACATCATACCTCAGGGTTTAAATCATTGACTTTCTCAATTGCATCCTCCACATTTCCACACTGCACTGCCTTCTTGACAGCCATTCTATCAGTAATTGTTGCAAGATCTATATCTGCTACTTTGCAATAAGGAGAAACACAGTTAAATTTTTCAATAAAGAGCAATAAAATGAAATACTAGAACTAAAAACAACACAATCAAAAAAATGCCAATAAAAGTCCCGCTTACGCATAATTTGAGGAGGTCCAAAAATATACAGTCTTACCCCTAACTGGTAAAGAGATTATTTCCAATAGACCCATATAAAAGAAAAAAAAGAACTATAAATCAATCATATAAAGGATACGTTCAGTTCCAGATTCTGTGCGGAATTTCTCAGCAGCTTGAACATAACCCTCAGTGACAAAAAAGTTCATCACCAATTTATTCATGTCTTCCTTCCTAATCTTTATATCATTGAGCTTTTTTTCCCACTCTTCCCTTGTAAACACTTTCTTTGATGCAGCCTAGACAAAACAAGTATAAATATGAGCATTTCACCAAACTGTATACCTCACACCATTTTTCATCTGTTTGATGAGATGAAAAATGGTACTGCAGGCAGAATAATTCATCATTAGTTTGACAATTTGTCTGCAATAATTCCACTTGTTCAAGATAAATTAGCATTCCACAGATTCAAAATCTCCTCTCACAGTCACAGCACAACAACTACCACCACAAAATCTAAAACCCTAAACTACCTGGATAATGCACTAAAATAAACAAGGTTACACCAAACAATAACACATGCTAACGCGCAATCGTGTTAAACCCAAACGAACCGGAATCAACATGAAAAGAGGAAACCAGAAACCCTAACTACCATAGCTTCGTTCTCTGCAATATGAGGAATCACGATCCCAAACAGTGGCATCAGTCCCTGATCACCAGCAAGCCTTCGACATTCCCGAACTGGATTCTACCAATCACTGTAACCAAAAAGACCCGCTACGAATCACACAAAGAACACATATGTTACCTTATAATACCCCAAATTTTCACATTCGCATAGATTATCAAACTTCTTGAGTTCATTAAAAGTTATCAGAAAGTCCGTGACTTAAGTGCAGAGCAATGAAGAGAGTGTACGTATAGTAGAGAATTTCAGGTTTCCGACAAAAATCTCTTAACACTTGCCGGGAGAAGTTTATACGACGAAGATGATTAGATTTGGAGGGATAAACCGTCTAATCAAAATTATTTTACGTGATTTCGATAATCCGTGTCAGCTGTTACGTCGTGTTTAATTTATAAGGGTGTTTCTGGTGGACCGGGTTTTCTGGGTCGGGTGTACGAGTGGCCTGGACTCGATTTGATGAATGGGGCTTTTGGGGAGCAAACATACGGAAATACACAGGGAATGAGAGATTTTATATTATATTAAATTTAAGGATTGTTTTGTTTGACATATATTTTTTATTATAGCTTTTATTTATTATTTATTTTTAGTTTCTATTTTTAAATAAATAGTTACATTTTTATTGCTAATAATAATTACATATTAGATCAAATTTAAAATAAATTATTTTTAATTAATTTAATTTATTTAAATCTCTTATATAATAATTATTAATAAATCGTTAACAAAAATTATTTTATTTTATTAAAATAAATAATTTAAAATTTAAGTTTTATTTAAAATATATTTAATTATTAAATCAAAATTTATTTGAAATTTAAATATTTTGAAAATATTTTAAATTTAATTATATTTATTAATAATTATCTATTGAAATATAATTAAATGCAAACAAGATGTTTATGTGCTTGTCAAAAAAAAGATATGTTTGTGATCAATTTCCCCTCCTTTCATTTATCCTCTTACTCATTTCTTTACTGGATTGCAACTCTCTTCTTTGTCGTCTCCTTAGTCCTCCCTTCCAGATGTCTTCTCTCCTTACCTTCAGTTCTACCCTTTGTTGTCCTTTGCTCATAAGCTCTTCTTTTTATTGTCTCCTCACCTCCAGACTCGCTAGCTCACCAGGTTGATGCCATTTTGAAGAGTGTGGTCGTTAGCTTCTTTGGTTTTTTTTTTTATTACAAAGGAAGCAAAACTAACAAAATTAACTTAAAGCTCTAGAATACAACGCTCTTTACGCATCTCAGAGCAGTAGCTCTAGGACTCCCATCAGAGGCTCCCGTAGAAATGTAGACCCAGACTCAGAAAGAAAGCTATAGCCGCCAGGCTGTCAGCACACTGATTCCCTTCGCGATAGATATGCTGAAGTTGGACTTCCTATGCTTGGTGTAAGAGACCTTTGGTTATCCTCGGTCAGAACTATATGGGAAGACGAGAGAATATTAATGACCTCTAGAGAGTCTGTTTCAACAACAACCCATCAATAGCCCATTTCTCAGGCCAACGAAAGTCCTGAATAAACACTCTAGAGTTTTGCAGTTAAAGGCGAACCCCACCCTATATTCTGTTGAAAACCTCCACACCACTTCGCCTAACAGTCTCTAATTAATCCTCCGGCGGTAGCCGTGTTGGACCTTTTTTTACTACTCCATTAGAATTAACTTTCACCCAACCTTCCTCCGGTTTAGTCCAACCCACGAAACTGCCCACCGGCAAACCCAGAGTAAAAAACACGTAGGTTTCCATAGCTCTTGCTCGTATTATCCAAGCTACGTAATCCATAATGAGTTTGGCACCCTCTGCCAGCCATTTAAATCCATTCTCAAATAGGCTGCAGTTCCTTCATTTCCAAAAAAAACCAGCAAGCAACGCCAAAGATTGTGATCCATACTACTTGCTGAACTAATGAGTTCTTCTTGAGATTAGACATCAACCACGTCTCCCTGTCCTGTTGGAAGAAACCCGTACCGACCACCTCTGGAGAAAATTTATTCTAGAAAGCTCTCACTCTCGGGCAGTCCCTCACTGCGTGTACTGAAGACTTTACTAGCCCACAAACATGGCATCTGTTATCCGTGGCGATATGTCGGGCCACTCGTCGCTAGTTTTTTAGTAGTTTCCCTTTAACTAGAAGCCAAAGAAATGACCTGATCCGTTGAGGTGCTGCCCACTTCCATATAGCCTCCCACAGACTGTGACTAATGTCTGTGGGGCGACCTTCAATTAATTCATACGCAGACATCACTATGAACCCCCATGGTTAGTTTGCCTCCACGCTAGCTTGTCTTCCCCTCTATCCTCGATAGTAAGTCGGATAGTCACAAGCTCCATACAAACCGTATAAGGAAGGTATTGTTGGAACTCATGCCAAAGCCATGGCCCCGTTATTGGTAAAATCTGCGATCGTAGCATGAAGAATACTATCAGGAATTAGAGAGGTTGCCACAAAGATTAATGGCCCCCATCTATGTACCCAGTTATCCAGCCAAAATAAGATACGCCTCCCATTGCCCAGAGTCCATTTGCTACCTAACTGAACAACTTGCTAGGCTGTCGATATCCCCTTCCAAATTATTGACGCCCCTGCCCTACTAGTCGTGCAGGGTATAGGATATGCATCGAGGCGATATTTAGCTTGTAATATTTGCATCTACAAGGTTGTGGGCTTAGTTAGCAACTCCCAACCTAACTTAGCCAATAAGGCATCATTTGTGGACCGAATGCATTTAATACCCATCCCCCTGTTGCTTTGGGCTGGTATACTAAGTCCCAGTTGACTAGATGCATTTTTCGTTGATCGTTTGTTGATCCCTATATAAAATCCCGCATGATCTTCTCCAAATCATCACACAGTTGACATGGGAGACATACCATTTGTATCGTAAAAATTGGAAGCGAGGCAATGACTGATTGGGTTAAAGTGACTCACCTCGCTAGAGACAAAATTCTTGCGCACCATCTTGCAAGTTTCCGTTGAGCATTATCAATAATGTGTTGATAGGCACTTTTTGACGTGTGCTTATGAATCAAAGGAACCCCTAAATACCTGCCAAGATTATTCGTACAAGTCACTTGTTAGTCTTGACTCAGATGCCTCGCAGTTTCTCTAGAAACGCTTTTAGAGAAATAGATCCGAGTTTTGGCTTAACTAATTTTTGACTAGACGAGATGCAAAACGATTCCAAAGTTCGAGCTATTACCTACGTCTGCACATCCGCTACTTCAACAAAAAGAACGAGATCATCTGTAAAGAAGAGGTGAGAGATATGGGGCCCGTACAACTCAGCTTGATTGGTTTCCAATTCCCGTCCTCCACCTCCTTCTATATAAGGTGTTCGAGCCTCTCCATGCATAGTATAAAGAGGTACAGCGAGAGCATATCACCCTGCTTAATACACTTGAGGATCTGAAAGTCTCAGAGATGGTGAATTGCCAGGCGACTTGCATGGAAACCGTCGTTACAAACTTCATAATAAGCCGAATTAACTTTTCTGGGAGTCCGATATCCATTAACATATCTTGAATAAAATCCCAACAAAGTTGGTCATACGTTTTTTCTAAGTCTACTTTCATGGCTATATATCCCGTCTTTCTTATCTTTTTCCGCATCGAATGAATAACCTCTTGCGCAATTATAATATTATTGGTGATATGCCTACTAGGAACGAAACTGCATTGATTCGGCCCTACGAGATGATCCATATGTACTTTCAAACGGTTCATGATGATTTTAGAGATAATCTTGTAGAGGGCAGTACAAAGACTAATTGGCCGAAATTAAGAAAGCTGATACGGGGATGGGATTTTAGGAATTAGAACTAGTAGGGTCTGATTCAAGTTCTCTTCCCAACGATGCAGCTTGAAAACTTGCTGGATAAAGTCCACCATTGCTGGCCCTACTCTCCCCCACTAATTCTGGAAGAATAACGCATTGAACCCATCCACGCTAGGGGCTTTGTTAGGATTCATATCTACAATCGCTTGCTTTATTTTAGACGCATGGACTGGAAGGTCAAACCCTTGAACCCGTGCCTTTGTAAGCACCGGGAAGGCTCTAGATATTGGAAGCGACGAGTTAGTCCCGTCGTCATTAGTGTAAAGCTGGACAAAGAAATCCTGGACTAACATTTAAAGTTGCTCCGAATCAGTAATAATGGTCTCAGTCGAGTTGGTAAGCCTTTCAACCCTCAACTTCTTTCTTTTGGAGAGGGTGATCGTGTAATAATTGTTGGACCCCGAACTTTTCTTGAAATTTTGAAGTGTAAATTGACATTAAATGAGGCATTTGT
>JANZLX010000002.1:31134715-31156473 GCA_025531955.1 Erythroxylum orinocense
AGGGAACATTTTCTAGATCACTACCAATTTGGTTTCTACATCTTTCCTTCTCACAACTCATACCAAGATCACTCTTTCTACTCCTCATTTTTAATAAAATCACATTAAAAATCAATTATACTGGAAAGTTGTCAATAAATGCATGTACCACTTTTTATGTGCAAACATTCAATATTTATGTGCATATATGTTAACATTATGCATGAGCAAGAAAAATGTATTTCCTAATCTCTCTTTGAACTCCCATGCATTGAAATTTCGGGTCCTAACCCTTAATATGGGGACAGGATGTTACAATTTGATTTTCACTTTCTCTTCCGTATCCTTTTTAAATAATTGTTTGATTAATTTATATTAAGTAAAATTTTATCCATATTTATATTAATTATTGTTAATTGAGTATATTGGTTAGAAAAATTTTAATTTCATAAACACCTAATTCAACCTCTCTCTTAGGTGCCATTAGGGACTAATATGTATGAATTCCATATAATTGATGAAGACCACTATGTATATATTGGAAGATCCAAAAAAAGCATTTTGATTGTTTGTAATGACTGTAAGTTTGTTAAGTAAATCAAAGAAAAATTGTCATCCAATTCTGAGATGAAAAATATAAGTGAAACTACATATATTCTTAGAGTTAAGATTTTAAAAATAATCCAAAGAGATTATTGTCATTATCCCAAGTGACTTATATCGAAAAATTTTTAGAACAATTCTGTATGATTGTAAACCAATTGATAATCCTGTTACCAAAGGCAAAGGCCTCAATAAGAAGTTTTGCCTATCAACACCAAAAGAAAGGAGTTAGGGGGAAATGAAGAAAGTTCCTTATTCTAGTGTAGATATAAGTCTCATGTCTATTATGATGTGTACAAAGCTAGATATTTGTTCTATTCGAATGATGAGCAAATATCAGCTAATCCAAGATAAGCACAAAAGTAGTAAAGAGAATGTGGAGGTATCTAAAATGTACTATTGGTTATGCATTGTCTTATCTAGGCAATAACCTATGTATATAAGGATATATAGATGCAGGTTGGGGAGCATATTCAAACGAGAGAAAATATACCCTTAAATTTGTTTTCTTACTAGATAATGGTGCAATATCAACAATCCTATGT
Organism: Erythroxylum orinocense; assembly: GCA_025531955.1. Taxonomy (NCBI): domain Eukaryota; kingdom Viridiplantae; phylum Streptophyta; class Magnoliopsida; order Malpighiales; family Erythroxylaceae; genus Erythroxylum; species Erythroxylum orinocense. The sequence goes on from JANZLX010000002.1 coordinate 31,135,843, forward strand.
TGTATTATTAATAATTGAAGATGAATTTGTGACTTTTTAGATACAATACAAGAAGCTATGTGGCTTAGATGATTTATGATTAATTTATAAGTCACTAAGAGTGAGACTAACGGAGGAATAATCAGTTGTAATAGTCAAACATTAATTACTTATTTTAAAGATCTCAAATTTTATTGTAAAACAAATCTATAGCTGCTAAGTATAATTATATGAAAGATATAATTGCATAGGGCGAAGTGAGCATAAAGTATGCATCATCCTACACGAGATATGTTGACAAACCTATTAACAAAACTAATTTATGGACTTACATATATTGAGCATATAACATTACTAGGATTATGTAGATATTGAAATATAATTGATAAACATTTCTCTATGTATGTTCGTTCATTTTATTATGATGACTAAATGTAAGCATGTGTTGATATTGTTTATTAAGTGATAAGCAATGTGTAATCTTGATTCTAAAATATGTTTTTGTATAATATTTTACGTATGAATCAAAGAGTATGTCAAACAAATAAGAAATTAGCCCTCTCACACGAACAATTATTTTTAGTGTTTTTGATGACTAGAGATGAGGTGGATTTTAAGTTTACTATCAAGATGATAAATTAGAGCAAGAGCGAAAAACTTAAACTATAAATGCTGCCTTAGGTGATATGAATTTAAGAGTATTAAGTACAGTGAGAGTTCAGGTTAAATACTAAGTATACTTGAATTAGCATCTGCATGATACTGCATTAATAATAGACATATGCTCTAAATGAGAGCGAGTTAATATTTTAGCATATGACTCTTACAATGTGTGTAAAACACAACCATGAAATGAGATTGATATAAGTCATAAGATCTCAATTTACATTGTGAGACTCTAGAGGTTAAATGAGCCTTCGTAGTATACCCTTATGACTTTTATCTAATTATTAGGAATTAAATTTAGCATTTGCTTTTTAAAAATGTTATCAAAAGATCATGCGCGATACGATCTTATGAGATAATTATATAAAAGAAAATTAAATTCATTTGAAATAATTTAAATTATAAGATGGTCATTTTTTAGTAGTAACTCGTATAAAAAATATATTCAAAAGTGGTGCCTGTCTCTTAGTAAAATAATTGAATATAATTAAGACTCAATGAAGTAACTAAGATCAAAAGAGATTAAAATTGTGAGGTATGAATAAGAGTATAATATATTAAATCTACTCAAAGCATTGATTTGTTAGTTGAGAAGTTATAAATTCGTAATAAATATGTGACAATAAGCTTTCGTTGTATATTAGTCGCATGAATTATTGAGCAAATATGAGAATTAAAAAGTTCCAATCAAATAAACTCATCATATGTAAGCGGAAGATTAAGTAAAAAGAACACACACATTTTTTTTAAAAATTAAATACTTCTAATATTAATATGATTAATTTTTATGATAATCTGCGTTTAGAAGAAACATCAAATCAGAAACATCAGGTAAATTAGTTGCCAGAAGTCTCTAACGGTAAGTGAGATGTAAGTTGGGGGCACTGATGGTGTACTTGGAAGCTTCTGATGTTCTTCACAACGTTGTCGACACGCTTGGAATCCCTTGAAACTAAAAGAAGAAAAATCTTGTCAGTTGGTTGTTGACAAAGGGACCTGAAACGTCCTGGAAGTTTCGCGACCCAATCTGAAAACATGTCTGACATCTGCGTACTCGACACATAGCAGGATACGCCGATTTATTTGAATTTTTTTTATTCCTATTCATGGGATTTAGATTTAGATTTAGATTTAGCCGAAGCCTTCACTTTCTTGTCAGCTAAGTAAATAAATTTAGAATTTTATTGATATTTAAAAATATTTAATTACTATTAATTAAAAATAAATTTAAAAAATGAGATGCTAGTTCTACGAGAAAACAAGTAGTACGGCGAGAGTTCTCTTGTAAAAGAAGACAGAACCCCAGCCTGTCTCGTTCACCCGTTCTAGTTCTCCTCAAGCACATGCGCAGACTCACGCGTCAAGTCTTTATTCCTTAAGCTACGCACCCCCACCTCCAGGCAAAAGTAAAACTGGTTTACTTTTATATCTATATTAGTATATAATAATATTAGTCTTTATTTATTACTTTATGTTTGTTTTTGTTTTATATATATAACAAAAACAAATAGAGGAAAATAAGAACACGGAAACTCCTTTGAAATTTCCCCTCCTCTCCTGCCCTTCAATTCGTTCAAGTCTAAAAAGGGCTTTTGGAATAATTGGGGTTTGGAGGAATTTGGGATTCCTAGGGTTTGCACGGATTTGTGCCTTGTCTGTGTCTTATGATAATGATGACGGAGACGAATTCTTTGGGTTTCATTCCCGGCGCCGTTGATGACGACGTTGACCTGTCCATGGATTTCGATACCTTCTTTCATATACTTAACGAATCTTCCGATCCTTCTCAGGTAATTCTGTTTAACTTCGAGATTTTTGGTGCAATCTTTGAATTTGGTTTTTGTCGGTCCTGCTGTGAGTTTCTTCTTATCCTCCCACTACTGCTACTACTAGTTCGTTGGTTTACATGCTTTCGTAATTTTGAGCGTCTCGTGCGTTCTTTTATGTGTGGTGCAAAATTAGTAACTCCTTGCACTGAAAGTTTTCAGTTGCAAGTGATTGTTCCATGTGCCATGGCATTGTTATTATCTTTCATTCATTTTTTTAAAAATTGTTTTGACTATTGGATGGGAAATGCTTGTGAGGACCAAATAATCCATGCATTTTTCCTATACTTTGGCTGATCTATGGTTGCTTGCTTTTTAATTGGTATTTTGTTTCGTTTATTTTTTTTCTTCCGAATTGCAGACTAAGGATGAACAAACTTCGTCTGGTAAGTTGAAAGTTGAGTCAACTGCTGATGTTGGCGGCAATATGAACTTGGAACTTCATAGTGGTAACTGCTTTATGACAAAGTCATAATTGTTATATTTCAATTAAACTAAGGATCATATACCTTTTCAGCTCTGATGTCCAGTGAATAGGGTCGTTTATATTTCATTGACTCTGTTTAGGATGTCAAACTGCAGCGGGCTCCCAATTGTTAGAGGCTGAAACTTTGCATTCTATTGGGCATTATCCCTCATACAGCCTGGAAGCTTCAGACTCGGGAGACTTTACTATGGCATTTGATGGTTTAAAAATGGAAGATTCATTGCGTATGGCCTCCTCTGCAACATCTCTCTGTCAAGATTTTAGTGACTGGGTTTCACCATCTCAAGGTGGTCAAGGAGGAGATGTGTTTCGAGTTTCACAATCTGAGATTCACAAATCTGCTAAAGCATCTATTTTTGATGAAGTAAATTCTACCCTTGGTTCAGAAAATTGCTCTGATGATTTGGATGTCAATCTTTTGTTGGGTAAAACTGGAACTCTGTTCAGGCATCTAGCAGGAGCAGTTGATTCCACAAGTACGCATGCCATATTTAATGATTAGACCTGTTCTTTTCTTCTTGTTGTCACGAGTTTGATACTTTTATGTAAACAATCATCATTGTGTACTGTGATTATTGCAGGTGCTTCATGTGATATTTGGATGGCAAGCATGGACGAGAAGTCTGGGTATCCTGGTGATGTGGTTGAAAACACATATGGAGTATCAGTGCCTGAGAATGATGATAACAATTATGTGGATAAATCTTGTATGAATGCCAATATTCCTTCATATGATGCAATTTCGAACGGTTCTACTTTCTGTCATGATTCTACCATCACTAATGAATTAGGTTCTCATTACCTGCTTCCGCAGTTTGACATGAATGTTGATTACTCACTGTTTGGGGGTTCTCCTCAGGATAGTATTTGTGGTGATTTCAAGTTTGATCATGTATCAACTATGAATAAAGAGAAGGATGAAATAAGGGAGCCCCAAACTCTAAATGCATACTATGCATTAGAGATGTCTATGATTGATAACATTGCTGGAGAGGAGCAAAATGCTAAATGTCAAAGTAGTATTGATAATAGGCGTGTTGATGGTGAACATTTGCTGATGCCATTCTGTCATGTTAAATCAGGCATCAGTGAGAAGCAATCAGTTTCTCTTGAGGATAGGAAAGTTGATCAGGTGGTTACAAGTAAGAGTATGATGAGGCTTCCTGTTCAAGCGGCTCTCAACAGAGACTATTCCTACAGGGAGAATGACAATTCTTTTGTCGAGAATGTCCCAAAACAGTCAGTATCCTCTTTGTCACTGCCTATTTTTCATCACAAGCCAGTAATTCATGCAAATGCTGAGAAACGAGATGTGATTCTTACTTCTGCTGCTGATGGTACATATGCGACTTTAAATGCTGCAAGACAGAGTTTGCAATGTTCTCAGAGATCTGTGATAACCAGCAAACATCCCATTTATATTAAGGATGAGAAAGAAGTTAAAGTGGTTAAATCCAAGGGCTTTGATAGTAACCATTTCTCAAGAGTCAGTCCTGAATCAATACAAAGTAACTCACTTGGTAGCAAATCTCATGTTGATGATGACTCTGAAATTTGCATTCTTGAAGATATTAGTCAACCTCCTCTCTCAAACCAATCTATTTCTCATGGAAAGATCATTGATCCTTTCCATTATTCTGCATACAGTGACACCATCCATCATCCAGGTGTGGGAGCCTTGAGGACAAAGATTATTGACGAACGGGTTCTATACCAAGCTGCATTGCAGGTTAGCTTCTTGAGTTAGGAATTATACCTGATGTGTTGAAATGTTTACATAATTTCGGTCACCATTCTTTGAGGCGAAGGGAAATTTTTGTCTCTGGAAATAGAGCTGAGATATAATTGGAATGCTTGATTGCTCCTGAACCATAGAAATGCATGCTCATTAGTGTGTGGTGATTTGTGTGACACCATGTGAAGGCATGTCTCTGTATGGCCTCATGATGTTTCATATTTCTCCATGGTTTCTGGTTTTCTGATATTGTTCAAAGATTAGGTTTTGGGCTTTTAAATGTGTTAAATTTGCTGTTTATATTCTCATGATTTTTGTTGTTCAGTAAAAGTTAAAAGGTTGCTCATGCTTACTGTATCTTGGAACACTATTTGTTTTTAGTGAGTGAAAGTGAAGGATTTGATCTAGTATGCACATTTGGACAGTTGGTATAAGTTACTTCGATAAAAAACTAAAGATTCTAGATTGTCTGACAGGATCTTTCTCAGCCAAAATCTGAAGCTAGTCCACCGGAGGGTGTTTTGACAGTATCTCTTTTGAGACATCAGGTTTGCAAACTTTTTTTCCTCCACCTTCCTTATGTCGTACGTGTATGCCACCTTCCTTATGTTGTACGTGTATGCTCGTAATAATAGCAATGACTGAGAGTTGCATATACGAAATGACCTATCTGTTGAAATTACACATATTTGATGAGATTGTTTTATGTTTTTAATAATTCCCCAGAGAGAAAAGAGCCCCCATCTGATTTGAAATTGATGCTCTAGTTTCATGAATGAAATAGAATGTCAAGGATACTATGATTATGCCATTTAGTTCTGTCATATGTTTCAAGAAGAAAACATAGCTCCAGTTGGTTCGTATTTTAACCTCGGTATGCTTGATGATTTTGTCATAAATTTGCGTGCTAGTTGTTTAGAATAATGATTTTGTTTTGCCTAGCAGGCTGGGACAGCCACCATGTACGTGTGATCTTATTCAAATACAAGTCGGTATATAAATTTTGACGCTGGAGATTGAGGGCAAATTTTGACACTCCAAATTGAGGGCAATGTCCCTCTTTAAGGACCACCCACCCATAATATGCTTGAAGTTTTTGCATTGTGATATCCTAATTTGGTTTTTGATAACCCTGTTCCCTAGTAAAATAGGTTAAATTTCATTACAGAAAATAACATATCTGTCAATTATATTGGCATAGGTAATCAACTAGTTAGGTTCTAGTTTCTGTGAAAGAGCTTTACATGTCAATTTCATTGTATAGTAATCTTGACTGGCAAGACATTATTTGCAGTGACATCTCTTCAACTTCCCATGGTTGCATATTTCTTTCTTGTTTTTTTTTAACATGATCATGATAAGGTTATTCACCTTACAAAAGTGATGATTTCCTCTTCAGAGAATTGCTTTGTCATGGATGGTTAGGATGGAAACATCGAGCTATAATTGTTTGGGAGGGATTCTTGCGGATGACCAGGTGGATGTTCTTGTTGAACCTAATCCATGAAAAATTTTGGGAGACAATATTTCTTTCTTTTTTTTTTTTACGGAACTGTTACTTTTCAGGGACTGGGAAAGACAATTTCAACTATTGCTCTTATTCTTAAGGAGAGACCTCCATATCGTGAAGTAGATTTAAATCCTATAAAGGAAGAAAATTTTGAAACTTTCGATTTGGATGGGGATGATGGTGGTGTTATCGAGGTTGATGGAATGAAACAAGTAAGTAAGGGTTGTGAAGTTAAATCCAGTTCTTTGAAGATCACACATTCTTTAGGGCAATCAAAGGGAAGGCCGGCTGCTGGGACCCTTGTTGTTTGTCCCACAAGTGTCCTGCGTCAGTGGGCTGATGAGTTGCATAAGAAAGTTTCTAGTGAAGCTAATCTGTCTGTTCTAGTGTACCATGGAAGTAATCGAACAAAGGATCCTTCTGAGCTGGCAAAATATGATGTGGTCCTTACAACCTATTCCATTGTAAGTATGGAAGTGCCAAAACAACCTGTGATCGGTGAAGATGATGAAGAGAAAAGAGAAGATCAAAGAAATGATGTTTCACATATTGAATATTCATCCGGTAAAAAAAGAAAGCATTCACCCAGTTCTGGAAAAAATGGTTCCAAAAGTAAGAAGGGATTAGATGGTATATTGGTTGATTCTCTTGCCCGACCACTTGCGAAGGTTTCGTGGTTTAGGGTTGTCCTGGATGAGGCTCAAAGCATCAAGAATCGCAGAACTCAAGTAGCTAGAGCTTGTTGGGGTCTTCGTGCAAAACGCAGGTGGTGCTTGTCTGGGACCCCTCTCCAGAATGCAATTGATGATCTTTATAGCTACTTCAAGTTTCTCAGATATGATCCTTACTGTTCGTACCATGAATTCTGCTCTCAATTGAAGGTGCCAATTCAAAAGAATCCAGTAAAAGGTTATAAAAGGTTGCAAGCTATTCTGAAGACAATAATGCTTCGACGTACCAAAGGTTTGATTGCTTGTGTTTCGTCTAAATGCTGTCACATATTTCATAGATGATGATGTCAAATTTAATCTGCATGTAATATTAAAACATTCGTGCTGACTAGCTTGTGTTCGATCATCATCTCAAGAAGACTGTGACCTTATGTCTCGGTGATTTTGAAACTGTTAGATGCTGTCTGTTGTTTCTATGGTGCTTGTTGAAGCTTCACTTGGCTGGGGTCCTTTTTCTTTTTATAGTTGAAAACGTGTTACAATTTTCAATTGTTAGTTACATGTCATTTTCATATACTCATTTAATGAAAGACAGTTTATTATACTGGCAATATTTTTTCAAGGTTAGTCATTGCACGTCTTCTATAGACTTGGAGATCCCTGAATATGAATCCCAATACTTTGTAGTTGTTTTAACAGATTTCTGCTTGAAGTAAAATGTTTCCTAAGCTTTATTCATGCCATATATTCTATCAATGGCTGCAATTAAAGCTTGATTGTAGTGGAGACAATTTTTCATCTTTGCTGCAAATTTTCTGATGTTCTCATTATTCTTTTTATTTCTAACTCAGTCCACATTTCAGTATTTAGGATTTCTTGCTAGGTTAATGATAGTTGTGTTATAGCTGTGATATGCTTAATTGCTGTTAATGTTTCTCTAGGCACTCTTCTTGATGGTGAGCCAATTATTACCCTGCCTCCTAAGGTAATAGAACTGAGAAAAGTAGAATTTACTGAGGAAGAGCGTGATTTCTACACCAGACTGGAGACTGATTCACGTGCTCAGTTTAAAGTATGGATCAACTTGATTATTTAAACACTAAAATTTCAATTTTATATGCTTATTTTATTATGAATTGTTTTGTTTAAGCTTTTAATCCTAGTATTTTGTGCTTGATCAAATCATTATGAATTGTTAATGCTATTAATTGGATGCTGTATAATATGTGTGAATTATAGTTGTTTTGACATCTATAATTTTGGCTTAGGAATATGCAGCTGCTGGAACTGTTAAGCAAAATTATGTTAACATCTTACTGATGTTATTGCGACTACGTCAAGCTTGTGATCATCCACTTCTGGTCAGGGATTTGGACTCAAACACCTTTGGGAGATCATCAGTAGAGATGGCAAAGAAGCTTTCTCAGGAGAAGCAACTACACCTTCTTAATTGTTTGGAAGGATCTTTGGCAATCTGTGGCATCTGCAATGTATGCGATCACACACATCATGTTCTTTGTTTCTCTTAACAGAACTTCAATAGACCAATTTACTTCTATTCTTGTATCATAATCCTATTCGAGCCCTAGACTAGTTTATGTCTATATGAGTCTTGTCAAGTTCTTTTTGAACAGAATACTTGTGCATAAAAGTTGAACATCACCATAAAAAATTAGATGCGGAAATTTCCTCTTTGAACATAAATTGTGCTTTTTTCTGGATTTGCTGTCTCTGTTGCTAAGGAGCTGGTGCCATATTCTATGTGACAGTACAGTTAAACAAGCGGGCGAAGGGATTGGGAGTGAGTATGATGAAGGATCTAATGGATTTTCACTTAACTTACAGAGTTTTGCATATCTTTTTTTCACTCGACTTGCAGAGTTATGCATAAGTTTCTGGTTTTGTATCCTGATAACATAAAGTGATTGTGGATTTGGGTATTTGAGATGCTATTATGAGTAATTACAACATAGATATGAAAATTTATGGAAACATTTTGTTGGTTCTTAGTTTTGGTGTAAAGAAGTCTTCCTTTTTTCCAACGTTTCTTTTCTCTCTTTGTTTCGAAACTTATACATTGTCCTCTATCTGCATTTTATTTTGATGAGTCTACTTTTTGTTTGTTACTGATAATAACTTTTTCACTTTTAGGACCCACCTGAAGATGCAGCTGTAACAACATGCAGTCATGTATTTTGCAATCAATGTATCTGTGAACATCTCACTGGCGATGACAACCAGTGTCCTGTCTCAAACTGCAAAGAGCGGTTAAATATGTCTTCTGTGTTTTCCAAAGCCATATTGAGCAGTTCTCTCGCTAACCATCCAGATCAAGATGGTTCTAGTTCTAAGTCTGCTGAGTTGTTCAAATCTTATAGTGAGGGTTCTGTCTGTGATTCTTCAAAAATAAAGGCTGCAATCGAAGTCCTGCAGTCACTGACTAAGGCACAGAATTATATATCTGCAACCAGTACTTCTGAAAACTCATCTGATGAAATTGTGTCAACTCATCCAAACTTGTTTGTTTTGGAAAATTCTCGTGGTCATTGTACTGATAAAAAAAGTTTGCTAGTGGAAAGCAATTTAACTAAGCCACTTGGGGAGAAAGCTATAGTGTTTTCACAGTGGACAAGGATGTTGGATTTGCTTGAAGCTCGTCTTAAATCTTCTTTTATTCAGTACAGAAGACTTGATGGTACAATGTCCGTTGTTGCAAGAGATAAAGCAGTGAAAGATTTCAATACGCTGCCAGAGGTTTGTTGTTATTTGAATAGTCTTCTGTTGATTTTACTTTATCTACCTTCTCAGGTGTTAATGGCTGGTTGCATTTTATATTGCATGAGAAAGTGTTATTGGCTGCTCCCTTACATTTTATACTTCTGCTTTCTAGGTGTCTGTTATGATTATGTCTTTGAAAGCTGCTAGTCTTGGACTGAACATGGTTGCAGCCTGCCGTGTTCTTCTGTTAGATCTTTGGTGGAATCCAACAACAGAAGATCAGGCAATTGATAGGGCTCATCGAATTGGTCAGACACGTCCTGTTACTGTGTTGAGATTAACTGTAAAAGACACTGTTGAAGATCGTATTCTAGCTCTACAGGTACTACTGTCGTTGTGCTGTATTTGCTTCATTGAGAAGTTTTTTGAATTCATGAGGCACAGGAGATTACTGCTAACTTTGATTGTTTAATCAATTTTGTTGACTTAGTTGCTGAATTACTCATTGTAATAGGAGTTTGTACTGTAATAGGCTCCAAATTTAAAGTACTTCAGTCTGGTATAGAATGTAACCTTTTGGCTACTTGTTTTCACAACGATAGTTATAGGTCTCTCCAGTATGAATCATTGTGTTGGCTTTCAGAAGATACGAGAGAATGTCTGTCTGTATTCAAAGCAGATCTTTATTGATTGTACAAATGCTGACTATATTTTGTTATTGAAATACAGTAAATAGTAAAATGGGATTAACTTGTTAGTAGAAGACCATAACAGAATTTACATCACCTAGCTGGTTCTCTGAAGTTTTGGTGCAAGTTTTCTCCAGGATCTAAAATTGTTAGTACTTTTGCAGCAAAAGAAGAGAGAGATGGTATCACATGCATTTGGAGAGGATGAAACTGGTGGTCAGCAGACTCGATTAACAGTGGAAGACTTGCACTACCTCTTTAATATGTGAATACAATGATTGACAGATTTTTTTTCTTGACTTACACCAGATGATCTGTAGGAAATTTTTTCAGCGGCTGATGTATGCATCTAGACCGTTGGCTGTCTGTTGTTGGCGCAGCTTGTATACGAAATCTTGCCTGACTTGTTGACAAAAGGGGTTTAACACAGGGAATTAGGCTTTTTGTTCACAAAGATGATTTACATATTTTTTATTCTTTTGTTTTTGTAGTTCTACTTAATAGCTTCAATTTCATTGTATAGATAGACGTGTAGAGTTGATAGTCTGACACAGTAATACTAAAAGACGGCAGATCTATAGAACACCTTGTGTTACCAAACTGTAAATGATAAAAGAGGAGGGGCTTATTATTATTATTATTATGCCTCTCAATTTGGTGTTTGTGTTTTCTTCTAGTATGCTTACTTGTCTTCGTTTTGTTTAAGGTAAACTTGGTTAATTATACTTTCTGAAGTTGCCAACGTAATCACATCTAGCTATTAATACCAACACCTTTTCTGTTCGATAGCTATCGAGAGTTGAAACTCTCTCGAGAAAATGAAATGTTACTCACACTGATAGCTTAAAGATGGGTATGTAAACTATCTAATAATGAAATAACACAAAAATGAGGTGTTGTGGTCTGTCATTGTTAGATTTAAATGGATGGAAGGAATGAAATACATTTTAATCTCCTATCAACATCTGTTTAATAATCTACAATCTTATCCATGCGGCGTCTCCCCAATTTGCGATCTCTCGTTCAAGTTTTCTGTTTTATTTTTCAGGACTTTATTTTTCTGGTAAATTATATTATATATATAATGTTTAAAGTACAATTGATGGTTTTGATGTTTAATATTTTAAATTAATTTATTAATCAAATATTTTCCACTCATATAATGAAATTAAGTGAATTTCGTATGATAAATCCTAGTTTATTTATTACATTAATTATTATCTTATTCTTAATATTTAAATGCTCTATATTCATATTGCCATTGAATTCATCTTCATACAAACTTGAACTTATAATAATTTTCTTTGTTTCTCATTCCTTTGAATAATATTTAACTTGATTTTTTAGAATGTCTCATTGTATTGAATTATTCATGGTTGTCTAGTAACATTATAAGATAACACCCACAAAATAATATTTTTAGAATAAGAACCCGAGTAAAAGTAATACTTTAATTTGAGGTTCATATAATCTCAAAGATTCTCATGCAATAAAAGATAAGAATATGATTTATATGATTCTTATTGGTAAAAATTAGAGTATTGAGTCTTTTATTAGAACGTATATCTTTTGTCAAATACTGTACAAATGATATTTCACATATACTTAATGTCTAATTTGAGTTCACTTGTTATTTTATTTAATCCACCTTTTTAGAACTTATATAGGACATGTTAAAGACAAATTGGACAAACACATCATTTCTTAAGGTTATGTCGTTACTAATAACCCTTTATACCCTTAAATGTACTTCCTCTATCATTAGTGTTTTAACCCTTGAGCTCTTGTTTATCACATAGATATAATTTCTTAAAACTTGTCTTATCTCCATCCCTAAGTAATGAAGGTGATTATTCGTGTGAAAAGGTATACCGTATTTGTCCAACATACTTTTTGTATCTAAAATTGAATGTTCAATTCTTATTCTAATGTTCATTCTAGAACTAAACTAAAAGTTCATTTTGAAATCAACTTCTCATATTTTTAGAGCTAAATTTCCGTCATATTTATCTTTATTGAGAAATTAAAGAAGCTAGTTATTCTGACCATGATAGTAGGGAAACATAGGAGCTTGTCACTATTTTGGCATTTCTAATTTTTAAAATTTTATCCCCTACGTCCTACAGAAATTATCTACCTGAGACTGTCCTAACTTCAGGAGAAGGGGTGTCTCCTAGAGCTATTACTACAGCGAAAGACTTCTATTAATGAAATATGTAAATCCATTGAAAAAGTCTAATGACAACAGATTACCTACGTTCTTGTAAAATTGAAACCATTTTCTCATTAAGTGAAGGGAACAAAAAAGTCAGATTGATTTTTTTTAAAGTACTATGATGCAGGATTATACACGAAAGATCCTTTTGTGGCCCGAAAAGTTGGATAGGGTTAACGGTTCAAAATTTCTAGAAGTAGCACACCCAAACTTAGGTGATCTGTCTATGACCAAGATGAAGCTTGAGTGGAACTAAGTGGAGACCCAAATATGTTATTGCTATAGGAGCATGTATAAGAAAAATAGTCTAATTATCATTTAAACATATATTGCATCAAATACTCAATGAAAAACAAGCTACCATCATTGATAATAAGTATTATAAATAGTCTCAAGGTATATTCATTTCTCTTTGTACTGGTATGTATTTGACATAATTATACTTGACATGTAAGTGTTTGGTTTAGCATTAGTATTTGAGCTTCATAGTACTACCTTTCAATGTACTTATTCATATACAAGATATTGTACAAAAGATTATTGATTGCAATGAAATAAAGACTTTATTTCTTCTTCTTTTTGTGGCATTTGTAAATACTACCTATTATTTAGGCGCTTTCCTTTAGTAATGATCATAACAAAATAATTTATAGTCCTACATATAGAATTGTTCAAGTGTTAATTTAATATATATGTAACTTATCACAATGAAATGCTTTTCTTAATTAATACTTAGTGATCTTAACCATAAAGATGTATGCAACATTAGCCATGCTCTTCATATCAGACGTGGTTAATAGCTAATTTATTTATTTGCTTGATAAACTAATTATTGTCCCTAGCTATCAAAATATCATCTATATATAATGATAAAATTACATATTTATAGTTAGATCTTTTAATATATATTAAATGGCCGTAGTCAATCATACTAAAGTCATGTGATATTATAGTATGGAGCTTAATATACTGGTGACTTCTAGGCTGCTAGAGACCTTAGATTAATGATCTAAACATGTATCACTTTTGACCTTTTTAAATGAAACCTAATGGTTGTGTCATATAAATTTCTTCATTTATTATTTTTTGGTTTAAGAACGCATTATTTACATCTATTTGATATATACCAAGATTTATTCCAACTAAAAAAATAGAATTAGTAACTGATGTAAACCTCATAATAATTTAGAATGTTTTCTTATATTCAATTTTTTTGGTGTGTGTATACTTTTGACACTAAAAGCTCTGTATTTCATTCAAAGTTGCCATCAATCTTTCTCTTAACATTTACTAACGCATTTATTCTCAATGACTTTACATCCTTTAGGAAGATTAATCAATCCTTATAATTGGATCAAGCTCGTTAAATTTCACCCTCTTTTTATTTCTATAATTCATTCATCCTTATCAAGATTAGACAGTCTTTTCACATGTCTCGACTCATTATTTTCTTATGAAACTACTCAAAAGTTTCCCTTTCAATGTCAAAAATAATTTCTAGGAATTAATCCACACACATTATGCGAACACTTGAAAATTTTGAGAAACATATCTCTATACTCCCACACTACTCCTACTCAAATCAAATAATGGTAAGGAACTCCCATTAGGCTATAATTACCATTGATTAGAAACTAATTTATCGTCTTCTAAATTGGTCCCAATTGGATGCATTCCATCAATTCCATCCAATTGATCTTGTCTTACTAGATCATTATGATGCAGTATCTCACATAGAGATAAAATTTGAACCATCTTTTCTTCGTTTAGAAAATCATTCTCTAAGAATGTGATATCTTGAGACACAAATTCAGTTGCTCGTTTATTACCTTGTTCACTTTTGAATATAACCTTTGAAATGTCCATAATATTTTTTTAAAGATACTCTTCTCCCCCCTGAGGCCTAATTTTCCATACTTGTGTGAGGTTTTGTGCATTTAAGTAACACATTCTTAAGAATTCAAATATAATAAATAAGGTCCCTTACTTGTCTATATCTCATATGTTGTTTTAGTAACTGATTTAATAGGTACATGATCAAGTATATATTTAGACCTCAATAACATATCATCTAATAGGTAACTGAAAAATCTCCACGTGCCATTATAGATCTAACTATTTGATAAGAGTTCTATTTCTCGTTAATGCACCACCATTTTACTGTTGAGTCCATAAAATAGTCAATTTTCTATCCATTTAGTTATCATCATATGACCTCTTGAATTGATCAAATAAATAATCTATCCTAAATCAATTCTTAAAGCCTTTATCAATTTTATCTAATTGATTTCAAATAAATTCATATGCTCTTGGAAACAACATAATATTTCAAATATTGAGAAATCAACACACTATACTTAGTATAGTCATTGATAAAGGTGATGAAATTAGTTCTTCTGTACCTTGCTCTCACATCCATTTGGCCATAAATATCTTAATGAATTAATTGCAATAGCTTCGTAACTTTTATCCCATACTAAATAGTTTTCATGCTATTTTTTCTATTAGTCAATGTTCATAAGTAGACAATTCTAGTTTATGTAGGTCTTCTAAAAGAACCTATTTGACTAATTGATTTATTTGATATTTTTAAACATAAACAAGTCTAACATACCACAAATTAACATCGATATTACAAGAAATAAAATCTAATACCATAAAATCATCCAACATAAAACCATAACTATTATTATTTTGAGGGTATTATCTTTTCTACTATTATGGGAATTAATACTGAATCCAAGAATAACTAGAAGTATGATAGAAACAAGATTCTACCGAATCATAGGAATGAAAACTATATCATATAAGATAAGGGTCTAACAAACATTCATGATCAACTTATAGGTGTCTATTCCATGAACCTTAACGTTGGAGTCATCTTTACATATTTCCACCTTCTCCCATATTTCTCTTTTTGAGAAGTACACTTCCTTTCTCATTTCAATTACTCTTAAACCTTCTTAGAATCCTATTAATTATGGAAAACTTTCTGTCTACATTTCACTTAGACTAATTACATTACTTCCACTTTTTATTTTCAACTCTTTGTAGTATGACTAGTCACATGTACCTTGATATTCATTATGTAATAATACGTGCCTCATAACATCCTATATCATATTGATATTCTTGTTGTAGGTTAGCATCATTTTTATATAACCCAATTTAGAAGCAAAGAACATAGATAACTTACTCTAGCTACATATATGATAAGATATCATAAACATCCAATAACTCACTAACTAAGTTTGACATTAGCTTTATATGCCTTGGTATTGAATGCTCCGACATATATTTTCATTTATGATATATATATATATCAACTATAATAGTGAATAACCAGGATTTGGTCTATTATAACACTCTAGCAATGTAGAATGTATGTCCTTAGTACGGATATACATCCTAAACTCTCACATAAGGTCATCATCTATGCTATACGAGCCAAGGAGTTCTACTTTTAACATAAATCATGTGTCTCACAATTTTCTATGTTAATCCATAATGTTTGTAGAAAGAGCATTTTATGCTTTCAATATATATAGGATTTTCATACTCCAAAATTTTAATTTTTCACCATTCAAAATTTCACCTCTATTATATTCTACGATTAAGTTCTTAGATGCAGTAGTTATTTTAAACTTTAATTGTTTTCAAAATTACCCATGGGATTACAAGGTCACAATGTTTCAAATCATCATCCATATAATAACTGAACAATAATTAATTATTCTATTTAGATGTATTTTTTTACTAACATCTCAAGTATGATATATAAAGACATATGAAATAACAATACATTTTAATAAATAAATACTATCTATGAATTAATAATTGTAACAATAGTTGCTACCAACTAGTAATTATATGCATATATCTTTAGAAAATGTACTATAGATTAAATATAAATGTAACTAAAGCTCTCTAATAAAATTTATAAAATTTGACGAGCCCTATAGGGAATTGAGTCAATTAGGTTTTTAAATGAATAATTGAAGTTAATATAAACTATTAGATCTATAATGTCCTTTAATAGTCCACTAAACCTAAGACCTCTAAACACTTCCTCTTCTTACATGCTCTTTTAAAGAAGTTTACATTACCCAACTATATAGGCAGACACGATCTGATATAATGTTTCACACTTTGATAAACAAATCTCTATATTGGATTATGATTGTTTTGCAAGGCATTTCATGTTTTCTTGTGAGAGTATTGAAGCCTTTATAACTAGTAAAAATGAGGTATGTTCTAGACACCAATATTACATTTAACATCAGGTATGTTCTAGACGCCATTCAATCCTGATCCAATTATACCTTTATGCAATTCACATGATTTCAATGTTCTAGATTAGAAAATTGTTGTTTGGGAGGGATGAAAGAGTTCATAATGTAATATAGTGAAATGTTGTTTGGATAAAGGATTTATAGTGTAATATAGTGTAAAGTTATTTATCATTTTACATTCCATCCTAAACTCCCCAAATTAGAGGTTTTTTTATTTTTACTATTTAGGATGAAATGAAACTAATATGAAACCCTTCTCTTCCATCTCATTCTATTTTATTCCATTATAAACCCTTTTTCCAAACGATAGAATAATATTACATTCCATTCCATTCCATTAATGAACCCCCAACTAAACATAACCATATGCAACACGTGTTTAGAAATTAATGTATAAATGCCCACAAAGAACTATGGGCTCTTACTTTGTATTTATTTCATTATTTGGCTAGTATTTGATTTGTTGAAGGAAAACACAATATATTAAGACTCACCAAACATATGCCGGGATTTGATCTTTCATCAAATATGTTTTATTTTAAAAATTAAGATAAGAATTTCAATTTAACATATCTACTTTGAATATGATATCTAGAGTAGGATTTGCTTTTCACATTTTAAAGAAGAACTGAAAACAATTCCTACGTTAGGGTGCCAAAAAAAATTCTCTTAAAAAGATTTCACACAAATAAAATAAACATTTTAATTTTAAACTAATATTTTTGTAGAATATATTTTGTTTAAAATTTTATTTTATATACCTTTTTTTTAATAAATCCTATCCTATATATAATCTTTGGATACTTACCTTTTTGGTAAATTATATTTATATATAATGTTTAGGGTATCACTATCTCACAATTTTGACAAATTAACCTATTATAAGTGATTATCCATTAAATCTTTGGTAGAGGAAACTTGTCATCTCTTTGGAGGGAGCAAAATTATACACATCTTCATGTTAGAGTTATATGCCTTGTTCTTACACTTCATGGAAGAAAGGAAATTCTTGCTATAACTAGGATATCTCTTCTAGACATTGCCTATACAATGTACCAAAATGCCTTGATTGGTACCTTACTGACAACGCTGAACAATGGAAATGTTATCTTGACCATAACACCTGATTTCAACATCATGTTGGATGATCCTACTTTTTTTGAACAACTGCAAGTTCAGATCCAAATTACTGGAGCAGATCAAGATCCTACAGCCATCATGGCTACTTTAAATCACCAAATGATCTATCGTGTACAAAATCATGCTTTGGACCTCAATTTTTCCAATTCCACTTCAGATGCTCTTTATATGGTTGCTGATTGTTCTAATGATTATACTACTATCATTTAGATCTCGAATCAACTACTAGCACAGGAGCTTGAAAAGTTGATGCCAACTGAATGGATCACCAACTACCAAAAGGTGTTCCACGTGCCTCATCGACACTATTTTCATATGACTACTCCTTCGATTATGAAGACTTTGAGAGATGGAACTGTTAAATCCATCTATGCACGGCCCAATAAAGATTCATTCGGACCTTCTACCTTAGGAGCAATCCGTATGATCCAGCCCGTATTTTCAAATATGGAAGGTAAATCTGGTCCTCCTATTCATTACATTAAATCTAAAAGAGATCCAGTTTATATCAGTCATCATCGTGAACATTTTGTATGGGATGTCGACCTATCTATGTGCGAACCCGACTGTGAAATCTGTCTCAATCCTAAGTCAGATAGTGATGATGATGATGAAAGATATGCAAGAAGGAGAAGGAAGAAGAAAAAGCTAAAACCTCGTTATATGCCTTCTCAATAGTATCATCTACACAAAGATGATTCACATCCAGATGATTCTAGCTATTTTAAAGGTCTATTGATAGAATGATCCAGTTTTAAATCTGTTCGAGAGATGCCAAAGTCATCTATATGTCAATCAAAGTCAATAGTTTCTTTTATGACTTCTACTCCTATACCCTGTATGATGGCAAAGCCATATGAGGAAAACTTTCCTTCCTTAACTAGGAGTGCTAATGAATCAACGTGGGTTGTCTATAGACCTTCTATTCGAGCCATAGGAATCACTTCACAAGGTACATTCGTATCAAATGTTGGAACTCTGCTTGATTCCGAAGTCCAACCTTGCTAAATATCACAATGCTTGAGCATATTCCCATGAAATCTCCTTAACCATTTTAATAGGGAGTCAAAAGAAAATACACAATTGAAACTACTTCAATCTATCATTTCATTACTTAAGCAACAACATTTGAAAAACTTTAAATACAACATAATCCGAAATCTTAAATTTCAAAAGTTACAAGAACTACAAAATTCCTAAAATGTGGCTAAAGCCTGCCTTAACTCTCTTTCACTCCATCTCTTTCTCATCACTTGAAGGTGGGGACAGGAAGGGGGTGAGCTGGAAAGCTCGTGGGTAATAGTTTATAATGAAAAGATAAGCAGAAATCTTGAAAACATTTTACTTGTTATAGAAAAATATCTTATTGAATCGTAAAATGCTTGTTTTCAAAATTCTTATCATGTAGTCAAAATTCATAACTCACAAAACATGAATGCATCAAACTTGTTCACATAACATGAGCACTTAAGCACATCAGAATGGTTCCGGTAAGTTCAAAAACATGACGTACTACCCATTTCCATATAATGGTCCTGTGTAGTTGTGAATTCTTAAGGGAGTCCTTGGAGGAGCTCCATGCCACTAGCGGCCAGGAGGGAGAAGCCTATTCTTGGGTCAACTTGCACGTGACGGTTCTTGAGGGACTACCCCAAACCTACATAACACATAGATTTCAAAATCTTGTAAACTTGTTGCCCAAAATGGCACTTTTCTTGAAAACTTGCTTTTCATATACTTGACGTATATCTTGAAAACCATTCTTGAAAACATGCTTTCAGAAACATGCATCTTTTTCAAAAATATATCACTCAAATCATGTAACAAACATATAGCAGATTTCACAAATCATTCATGAACAATAATGCAGCACTTATGATGCAAATGAAATCAGAAAACTTCTTTGATTTAAAGAAAACAGTAGCGGCTTATTGATTCTATTATAAACATGTACCCACCTTGATTTCCTTGCTTAAATAGTTAACTTGCTTAAAAAGCTTCTTCTCTTTGCAAACAACCTGAGGTATCAAAGGTTCTTTCCTGTTGTATCTTTAATGTGTACTCCGTGAGATGATCTAACTGAAATAGGCCTCTATGACCCCCTTGGTTCTTCACCAAATGCAGAAATCTTTGTCTCAATGGAAGCTCTTCTCTTCCTCAACCTTTTTCTCTTCTTGAACAACCTCAAAATCTCTCTTGAAAGCTAAGGAAATTAAAAACCTAGTTTGTTTTCTCTTCTTTCTCTCTTCCATTCTTTTTCATGTTTCTCTCTCTTCTCTCTTTTCTCATCCATACATTTTGCTTCTCCAGAATCCCTCATTCACGTTTTTCTTCTTCATTTATAAGCAAGACACAATTTCTTCTTCCAATTATGCCCCTAATGAGTCCAAAAAGTCCATCTTATCCTTTCTTATAAGCTTTTGTTCTTTTAAACTTAAGTATCTTTTCAAAAATAACCTTGACCACTCTGACATAACACTTTCTTTCAGAAAAATATCCTCCACTATCTTAAGTTTCTAATGCCTCCAAAATCATTCGATTTGGTTTAGTGACTTAAAAGATATACTTCAACTATTTTTGGACTACTCTTGTCCATAATAGTATACTATACACAAATCCCATCCAAAATTTAAACATCTTAGAGACTGAATTAGATTTCAATTTCTTCATACCATTTGTAGCTCCATGTCTCTAGTTTATCAC
>JANZLX010000002.1:31166536-31179175 GCA_025531955.1 Erythroxylum orinocense
TATAGTGAGCCCAATTTGGTTATGGCTTTTTGTTCATTAAATGGCTTTTGTAAATTATTATTGAATGATTGTAATAATTGAAAATTTTTATTTATGAACGTGGGCTCAGATTGTTTACTGTCTATTTCGCGCACATGAGTGTATTGAAAAAGAAATTTTATACTGAGTTTCGACTGACTGATGTAGCATGCCACCCTCGCGGGGCACGAACTCGGATATCACCAACGATATCGGGTTCGGGTTACGCGGGAGTGGGGTGTTACAAAAACTGTGAGGAAGAATCATTTTACCTTTATAATTATCCTTGAGTGATGGTGCCATAAATTGAGTTTGTTTATGTACACTAATGAAAAGTAGTCATGACATGTATAATAGCTTGACATTTGAGTTGGCCAAAATTTGAAGGATTGCATGCTTTGATCTTTGTGAAAATGAAGTGATGGAATTGATTGGTTGAGTTTGATTTTGCTTAAGGTCAAGCAAGGATTTAAGTGTGGGGAAGTTGATAGTTGTGCATTAGTATATGTTTTTGTAAGTATTTAGTATGTGTGTCTTGCATGATAGGTTATTATTATTGTGTTTTAGGACTTGATAGGTTATTATTATTGTGTTTTAGGACTTGTTTTGTGTGTTTTTGTTTATTTTAATCTTTATAGTTATTCTTTTATGTTTGATATTAGTTTAGGGTAGGAATTGATCATTTTGGTGTAGGAATGTAGGGTGGATACCTTTGTGATTGAGCTAGGAATCAAGAGAAGAGAAGAGAAGAGAAATGGAGCTGTTGAAAATGCCCTTTTCCACAATCGTGGGAAATCTATAGAGAAAGTTTATGTTAAGTTTGCCCACGATCGTGGGAACTAGAAGTCGAACAAACACATGGGTTTCTTGTATTTTTTTTGGCTTTTGTGACTTTATAAGGAGGAGAATCCCGAGAGCCGCTAGAAGGTCGTGGAACTTGTTTCTTGGAGCCAAAAGACAGATTGAGAGCCTAGAGATAGGTGCAAATTCTAGGTTTCATTCCCGATTAGGCAAAAAGCACCCCATCATTTAGATTTTCCAGATTTGGGAAAAGAAAAGGAGGAGCTGCTCTGTCCAGTCTTAGTTCAATTTCTTTCTCTTCCAGTATGTTTATTATGGATTATTTGATTGTTGGGGACATTATGGATATTATGATTGGCTAAAACAAATTTTAGTTTGAACTATTTATGAACCTATAGTTATCAATTTAATGATATACATGTTTGTGTTATTTATTATGTTTAAACCTTACAATAAATCAAGAGAACGAGCTTGGTAATCTTTGTTAACTGTATAACAAGAGTTGATGATTAATAGACCTATAAATAACAAGTTATTGATTTATTACTAAGAGATTTCAATATATCAATACATTGCCTATAGGATAGCTTCATATCTAGTTAAATGCTTAGGGAAGACTTTCCACATCGAGATATCCCAAAGTTAATTCAAATTTATTTAACTAGTGACATTTAGCTATACCTTGAAAGAGGGTAGCTAGAATTTTAGGAAATATTGGGTTAAGCTTAAATTGAATCAATTAATTAGAGGAGAGTAAATAGAGATAATGACAAGTCTTAATGTTTAATATGGATTTTCTCTGAGTCTTAGTTTACGAATTTGGTTTGGGTTGCATTGTTTCCTGTTACTTTTAGTTTGTCTTTATTTTACTTATTTTTTAAAATTCGATTGAAACGATTTCTTAAACAATGAATAACCTAAATTAAGTGGTGCCTAAGCACAATCCTCATAGGATCGATATATGCTTTCAACTATAAGTACGACTCGTATAATTGCAATTTTAAGCATAAGACTAGTAGTGTGTTTGCATTCAACAGTTTACTAATAGTGAGTTGTGAATAATGTTAGGTTTAAACTCATATTAAGTGACATCCTTGCATGTTTTACTCCTAACAGCCACATAATTAAAAATGTGGGTAATATTTGATATAGTTATCTAAAATTTGATTTTTTTAATGTATAGTTTGTATACATTAGATTAAAAAAGACTTATGCTTAAAACAGAAGGCAAGAATAAAATTTGGATAATCGAGACTATCTCCTTTTATGCCTTATTAGTTAAATCAACATAATATGAATCATAAAGCTACAAACTAGGATATATGTAGTCTTTCGATTATGAATCATATGAAACTTTTTAATTTGAAGAATAACCAAATCAAACTTTTTATGAGAGGATGATGATGGTATTAAATTATTAAATTTGTATAAGTGATGTATTGGAAGGAATAACAATTCATAAAAGGATTATACCGACATTTCATTATATTACTAATGATTTTATGTGATATAGTTATATGTATTAAAATGAAATGTTGATTTAAAGTTTTGAAAAGTTTAAATTGTTTAAACCTACATAGAGATTATTCATTGAGAACGTTGAAGTACTTCGATGAGATTATTATGGTAAGTTTTAAAATTTTAGTTATCTATAAGGAATGAAATTCTCTAATGAATACCTTCACAACAAAATTCTATAAGAGTATGGATTTGTTTAAGGAAGAAAATGCAATATTAGATATTGTATGATGCATATTATTTCTTCTATAGTTATACCTAATACAATGAATTACCTTCAATAGTTCAAATTAAATCAATTAGTAAGATCTCATATTAGATATGAAATGATAAGTCTTTGGAAGAGTCAAAATTAGTGATTTAAGGATGTGATGCTTAGTTGAGGCATATATTATTTAATAGGTTTAGAACTAAATTGGGTAATAAAAGATTATGAGATATCTAAAAGGTTGATATAAGCTATAAACTTGTTAAACAAATTGTTTGCTTCAACGTACACTTATAGGAGAATTGTTCTTAAGAAAAGTAGTAGGAGTAAGAAGAAATTTGAAGGAGTTTAAATCTCATGATAATACATCCAATTGGAACAAGTGGCCTTGTTGATACAATTGATGTATAGTTAAAAAGTTACGAGACATAGAAAGATTTACATTTTTTATGAATTCAAATAGTTTGTTTGAAGATGATTGTGAATTTATCATTTCTACATGAAGGTTAGTGGGAGAGTAGTTGACCTCTTCAGTGGGAGTATAGGGAGATATATTTCTCATAGAGAACAACAATTTTAAGTTTCAATTGATGAAAATAAGCTTTTCTAAAAACAAATCTTGTTGGATATGAAAAGGTAACATCTCAATATTGGGGATTAGATCTATAGAGGTAAATTGGAAGTTGCTCATCTATTCTAAGTCCAAGTACATAGATAATGTACTAAATATGTTTAGTATTTGAGATATCAGATACTTGTGAAGTATTAAAGATATCCATTATTCTATTTATAAGTTTATATTTGAGTTCAAGATGATAAAGATATAACTTTAGAAGTAAATCCTAATTAAGGTCTATTTATTTAGAATAATATCATTTAAGATTGGAAATGTTCTATGTAGGAATGGTTGCTAATTAAGCTATAATACATTTTTCATTTAGTGAAAATTATTAACTAGATCAAAAAGTTCTCTAGTGAACTTGATATAGGTCCTTGCATTGTTCAATACAGTAATGTATTGTAGAACATTAGGGCCATTGGGCATATAAAAGGAGTTATGGTCTCATCAAATTTCCAAGGAAATATTTAGGTAAATTTTCTTAATTATTATGATAATTAAGATGAAAGTTGAAAATTTTAAGTAAGTACTCACTATAGAGAATCTTGAAGAATTCTCTCATTAAGCCACTATCCCAGCAGTAGCATAATTGTTATATGGTAATATGATATAAGATACTTAAACGAGACTTATTACAAGTGGAAGATTGTTGGTTTATGCGCTACAACTATTTAATTGATTGTAGTTTAGTGACAAGATAATTTAAAGGTATTCTTTAACTTATATATGTTTAAATGTATATGATAAAAGCTATGGGATAATTATACATTGCAAATGAAATTATAATGAGATTATAATTATAAGATTTATAAGGTATTTATGCATTGCCCTTAAATTGTTACTGGTTATTGTTATATTAAGACTAGACAATAATATAACATAAAAGGACTAGCAAATGTAATGTTTTTCCTTATGAAGGAAGTAGTCGATCTCATAGACTAAAGTATAAAAATACTTAAAAAAACGTATGTGTGCTTATTAGAGAACAAGTTTACTGAACAAACCTAATATGAGATATTCATTTGGAATATTGCTTGTATGTTTATAGAAATTCTCATTGTGATGACTATATAAGTGATCATTCGACTTGAGATCTCCAAAGTTACTTGGATAGGAATTACTGCGCTTTGATACTAACTTATGACCTATTCTAATCATGGATAGTTCATTCAGTAGTTATTGGATATAATATGAACTATATGGAGATAGTTGAGTGATCAAAATAGGATTCATCACCCTAGCGTAATTAGGGAGAATATTCTGTTGTTCTCGATTAGTATTGATTTGAGAAATTTTTGGCTAAGGTATAATGATGTTTTGTAAATAGTTTACAAATGTTATTAATTAAATTAATAGTTAATAACAAAGAACTAATATGATTGGATTCAAAATAGAGTAGACATTAATTCCATGATCTATATTTTATTTGAACATTGTATGATGAAATGATTGAATTATACAAGAAAATCATGCACAGAAAGGTCAGTCAAAACCAATTTGACATTCCTAAGTATGCATTACTAGACGCCAATCTGGATATATGATTATAAATTGTTTAATTACAGAATTAAAGATAAATTAAAAGGAGTTTTAATTTATCTAATTCTAATTATGAATTAGAATTATTATTTATAATCATTGCCAACATATTTGAGAACCTAATGGGTCTCACATAAAGAACGGGCTGAAGAGAGTAAAGATATGTTAATCAAGTTAGACTTGATTGTAAAGTTTGAGAAATTTTATTATTAAATATGAGATATTTAATAACTAAGGATCAATATGAGATATTAGATCTTATTTGGGCATAATTACCATTTAATTATAATTATTTGTAATTCTAATTAAAGTTTAATTGAAATTAGAATTTAATTTCAATTAAATTATTAAAATGTTCAAAACTTATTATAAATAGGCTTAAGATCTAATAGACTTAATACTTCTTGCTTAACCTTTTTTGTAAGAGTTAAAAAGTTCTCTTAATCTATTTTGTGAATACCGTTCGAGTCTAAACACTTATGCGGCTACAATAATTGAGATGGATTGATTTTGGAAACAGTTGGAGTGATATGATATGATAAGGATCAGGCTTCAAAATCATGTACGAATTAAGATTTATGCTTTATTACGATTTATTTATTAATCATTTTATAGAATCAAAATGATCTTGATTTTTAGGAAATCAAAACACAAAAAAGTTTGCAATTATTCCGCTCCGTCCCGATTTTTCAACAAAAAATACTTTAGGTTAATTATTACTTCCAGGAATATAATTAACTTTATTTGATAATTGAAATTGCATATAAGTAAGCCCAAAAGTCTTAACCTTTTTTCATCGAATTTTCTTCACTAATTTTTTTTTGTAAGTTTAATGAATTAATTATCGTTCGTAATCATTTGCTTTATTTAGTTTATTTGTTTAACTAAGATTAATAGATATAGTGACTTTGCATCAATACTTCAAATTTACTTCAATTTTAATTATTTGTTACAATTGACTCCGTATAAATACAGATTTAATAAACTAGGAATTTTTAAGGTCTAAACCATATTTTAAGAACTGGAATTCTGCTAGATTTTGGCCTCTTTTTAATGCCCCTTGTACAACTCCATCATTAATGTCAATGGGATTTCGCAAGGAGATAGAGATAAACGATATTCTTATTTAAGTTTTCAACTATAGATAGCTTGGATTTTATCTCTAAATTAACGAATAAACCATAGTCAATAAGCATCTGGTTAAAGCATATCGAGCAGAGATTCATGGGGTAGAATATGTATACACTTTCTTCTTCCTTTTTTCGCTAAAATCCAATTAAAGGCTTATCAAGGTTGGCTTAGGTACTGTCAACACTAAGCTTCACTTTTATAAAAGAACGGATAAGGAATAATAACCTAACCATAAACAATTAATATTTGCCATATCAATTCTTCGGTTAACCTCAACTAAATATATGTTGATTGAACCCTACTTTTTCCATTTTCATTGTAATCTTTCACAGTTCCCTAATAATTCTGCTTCCTCTTTTTCTTTCTTTACGATTCTTTGACTTTGACTGTTGTATTGCTTCTGTGACTAGAATGGATGGGCTACAGCTACATCAACTAGATGCTTATGTGACTGGAATCGATGGGCTACATCAACTAGACTATATAGGTATCAGAAAATACGGTAACATGTTGGCTTGAAAACATTTATTGCTTGTCTGCCATATGTATGCTTTTCTTCTTACATACCGTCAAAGCACCGGAATCCCATTTCGATACGTCTACACGATAACGTAAGATTTTTTCAAATCTTTCAACTGTTACTAATATTTAAGAACATGTTCCATATCCACGCGAATGTTAACATCTAGGAACATAGTTATACAAAATTTAGTGGTGCATTAGATCCCTCAAAATTTTAAAAAATTAAATATTATATATATATATATATATGTGGATGAAGTTATTTGAGGGCTAGTAATATATTAGGCTCTTCAAATTTTAAAAAATTAAATATTTGAGTCATTTTATTATAAATTTTTGACTCCGTCACTGTTAACGCCTATATTGTTTTTCATGTTGCATCCTTTGTGATTGGTAGAGGTGATGAAATAATATATAAAAGTTTTGAGACCCTATCCTCTTATACACGAAACAGAATAATCAGCACCATTGCATCGTAAAAACAAGAGGTTAGAAGATTCAAAGATATCAGAGAACATCATCCGAGTAAATGACTGAAGGTATTTTTTTTTGGTTATGCTTTCATTGCTAAATACATGAATAATATACATGTGTTTTGTTTACATGTAAATAAGCTTGTGTTTTGAGATGCATGCTTGAATTTATATTTGGTATCAGAGCCACCGTGCCTCTGCGTTGCTTCTGAACTGTTGAGAATTATGTCTCTGTTATGCTCTATTTCTCATTTTGTTTTCTGCCGTGTGAGATGAGCTTGAGTTCTTGAATATTCTCGACTGTTATGTACATTTGGTATTCCATGTTGCACCCAATGGTGACTGAACGGTGAAGAGAGGAGGGACGACAATGACCGTACGTGGTAGCCTTCAGACGTCGCCATCCATACAACACTGCATAGTTGGTTTTCTAATGTCTCACGTTTGTCGTTGTCATCTAATCACCACCATCCTCAACCTTCTGACGCCTATCGTACGCCTATTACCGTTGAGTCTGGAGCCGTGTTACACCAACCCGATTGGAGGTTGAAGACGACACCTGTTTTTTTAATTCATTAATTGTGTTAGTATTAGTAATTATTGGGTTAATCAAGACCTAATCCATTTTTCTCTAATTTTAATTATAAACTCAATTTGGTATTAATATTTTATTAAAATATTAAATTTTAATTTGTATGTCTAATATTGGAATTAAATTTGACATGTTAGTTATAATTGTTTAATTATTTGCACAAATTATATATGATTAATTGAAAATTGTGTGTATAAATTTATGATCATTATACATGTAAAATTAGATTAAATAATTTATGCATTATTATTTGATTTATTTCCATTATTTATTAATTGATGCAAATGCTTAGGCTTTATTTAAGCTTAAGGTAATGTGAGTGATCAATATGATTTTAATTAATTGGGAGTAGCCACAATATCTCAAATTAATTACAATTATATATTTAGTTTTAAGGTCACATTAAATCGTTAATTGTAATTAATCATACGTGATATGATAAATGGGTATTTAAGACAAAGAAAGACTTATGAGGCAACATTAAGAGACATAAGGTAAGACTTGTTGCCAGAGGGTTCCCTTAGAAGGAAGGAATCGACTATACGGAGGCATTTTCTCTTGTATCTAAGAAAGATTCTCTTCATGTAATCATGACATTGATAGCTCATTTTGATTTTGAGTTACATCAAATGTATGTGAAAATGACGTTCCTCAATGGTGAACTAGAGGAAGAGGTTTATATGAAATAACTCGAAGGATTCTCCTCTAATAATGGTGATCATTTAGTTTGCAAGTTTAATAAATCCATATATGGATTAAAACAAGCCTCCCAATAGTGTTATTTAAAATTCCATAAGGTTATTGCTTCATTCGGTTTTAAAGAGAATATAATGGACCAATGTTTATACTAGAAGGTTAGTGGGAGTAAGATTTGTTTTCTTATGTTATATGTGGATGATATTTTACTTGTGACTAATGATAAGGGTTTGCTATATGAGGTGAAACAATTTCTCTCAAAGAGTTTTGATATGAAAGATATGAGGCATCTTATGTCACTGGAATCAAGATCCATAAAGAAAGGTCTCGTTGGGTTTGTCTCAAGAGACCTATATCAACAATGTTTTAGAGAGATTTCGGATGAAAGATTGTACACCAAGTATAGCATTCATAGTGAACGGTGATTGATAGATTCAGTTTGAATCAATGTCCAAAGAATGATTTTGAACAGGAACACATAAAGATCATTCCATATGCTTCAGTTGTTGGAAGCCTTATGTATGCTCAGGTCTGTACCCGACCTAACATTGCATATGCTGTTGGAATATGAGGTAGATATTAGAGTAATCTAGGTGTTGACCACTGGAAAGTTACAAAGAAGTTTATAAGATATCTTCAGGGCACAAAAGACTACATGCTCATGTACAGGCGAACTGAGAACCTGGAAGTAGTTGGATACTCTGATTCAGACTTTGCTAGCTGCATTGATTCAAGGAAATCAACATTTGGTTATATTTTCGTGCTAGCTGGTAGAGCTTTATCTTAGGGAACTGCCAAACAGGCCTTGATTGCTATTTCCATTATAGAGGCTCAGTTCGTATCATGTTTTGAGGCCACCTCACATGGTGTATGGTTGAAGAGTTTTATATCTGGGCTTAGAGTTGTCGATTCAATTTCTAAGCCATTAAGGTTGTACTGCGACAACTCAACTGCGATCTTTATGACTAAAAATAACAAGAGTGGAATTCGAGGTAAGCATATCGACATTAAATATTTAGCCATAAGAGAACGTGTTAAGGAAATGAAAGTTGTGACAGAGCACATTAGCACTGATTTGATGATTGTGAATCCTTTAACTAAAGGCATGTCACCTAAGCAGTTTAAGGATCACGTATTGCAAATAGGACTTGGTTCCATAATGTGATTTTAATTGTACGTTTGTTGCTTCAATGGAAGTCTTATTTAATTTGATGTTTTCTTATATGTTTTTGTGCATACATATATTTGATTGGTTTTGAGAAACATCATCTAATTTAGACCTAGAATAAACATCTGGTTTATTCATTAAGTTTAAGGGCTAGTGATGAGAAATTTTATATATGTAATACATGGAAGATAATACTCACTATAAAAGGACCTATCGCCATGATTCATACATTTAGTTTTTTGTTATGTTTGATGTTGGGTTAAATAGACCAAGTGGGATAATGTAAGATTTTTTTCAAATCTTCCTACTATTCCTACTATTAAGAATATGGTCCATTTAATGTTTAACCCTTAATCACACAAACGTTAACGCCCATACTTCATCATATTTCATTCTCTGTGATGGGTAGAGGTGATGGAGCGATATATAAAATTTTTGGTTCCCTATCCTCTTATGCACGAAACAAAATATTCAACACCATCGTATCGTGGAAACAAGAGGCTAGAAGATTAAAAAATATCATAGATGTTGCTAGACAACATCAGAGCAATGGCTGGAGGTATTTTTTTGGTTATGCTTCCGTTGCTAAATACGTGAATAACAGGCATAACATACATCACTACAAGAAATACATACAATTTGCAATATTTTATTAATAAAACATCGTGAATTGTTCAGACTTTTTAAAGTTTCAAATTTCTGCAACGTTTTATTTTTGTGACGTTTTAAATAGAAACCTTGACGTTTTGTTGAAGAAAACATTGCAGAAGGCTTACTTAAATTGTTCAAGTTTTTTGTTTGCTTAAAACTTACCCTCTACGCACTGTTGGTCTTCCTCCTAGGAAACGATTATATTCATCAAGAAAATGAAGATGTTTTTTTGTTTGTATAGCTCGATGACAAAAATGAAGAAGATAGAGAAAGGAGTTTGCTAAATTTTGGGGGCAACATACTCTAACTCTCTCTTCGCTTGGTTTTTGATTTCTCTTCCCAATGGTGGCTGGTTGCACGTTCAAATCCAACGATATAGCAATGAAATCGCCAATGATAGGCGGCTTTACAAAGTGGTTGAGTTGGAGAATGGCCTATGGACTTTACTTGTTCACTATCCCGAGATTTACCCTGATGGACCTCCTCTTGATTCCAAAACCCTAAATGATGACGAAGAAGAAGAAGAAATGGATGAGGATGATTATGAAGATGATGACGATGAAGAGGACCTAGGTGAAGACGAAGAGGAAGATGAAGACGATGATGAAGAAGATGATGCCATGAAAGGAAAAGGAAAAGGAAATGCGTCTCAAGCTAAGAAAGTTGTTACTCCATATCTTTCTTTTTATTCGGATGGCTTCCTAGCGATATGATAGAACTATAAATTGCTACTTGTAACTACAACATTCATCGTTAAATATGGTAAGCTATGGAAAATTAAAACATTCTGAAGTTTTTTAAAGAAAAGTCAGAATCAAGAAACTATGACAGAAGGATAACCACATTCTTTCGTTTTCTTTCAATTCTCACAATTATGATTTTATCATCAATTTAGATAGCCAAACACAGCAGAATAACTGTAAATTCTTTGGTGTTCACTTCCTTACCATGGCCATTGTGGCAGGGATCAAAAGTAGCAGTTCGATCGGAGCTATGGTAGAAGAGGCAGAGATTGATCAGTTGTCGACGGACCTATTGGCCCATATATTCGTTTTGACACCTTCCTTCACCGATTTGACCTAGTAAGTACTGCTATGATTTTCTTATCTTATAGTGCTCCTAGTCTTTATAGTGAGAATCCGTGGTTGGTGTATGCATGCAGAGCAAATGTTGTGTGCAGGAAATGGAAAGAAGGTGTTAAGCAGTCTTTGGGGAGGAGACAATGTTTGAGCTTTGCCGGTCAGAAGATGGACGATCATACTACGACTCATATCGTCTGACATGCTTATAGCCTTAAAGAACTCAATATGCACAATACAATCTCTGTCTCTTTCTTTGGGTATTTAGGTTCATTTGTGTTTCTCCTTTTGATTATTGTTATAGTTCTGGGTTGAGACATGAATGATTGATTTGAATGAATTCCTTATTGATAAATTGATGTTTGGAGTTGAGAAGATGAACTTGGAGTTTAACCTTTATATGGTAACATTACCAATGAAGATATTTTTCCTTTGGTGATCCTAGTTTCTATTAACAGGTGGAAGAATCAGAGATGATTGTTATCTTAGTGTTTGAGAGAATTATGCAGTCTTTTGCAGCTTCAGGGATAAGTTTGTCTCAATTGGATAATAAAGAATGCATAGAAAGACTAATCTCTACACTCTCGAGCTTTGAAGTCGCTCATAATTGTTTACTGTCCCACTGAAAATCTTAGATCTGAATTGTATTTCAGAATCAGTGTGCTTGTTTTCTGATGCTTTAGTTGTTCTGTAGTGAAGCATAAAGAATAAACATTTATGGTAGTCTTGCCAGGAGAGTCTAAATCCAATTCACCATATTCAAGACAGATTTAGTTTTAAGATTTTCTGGAGGAGAAAGAAGTTAAAGTATAGCTTCCCATACCTTTAATTGTCTATAACTTCTCCCCAAAACTCATTAGACTATGCCATTTAATGATATACCAAGTTTCAAAATTATCAACCTTTCTACTATTGTATACTTTTAAATCTAAACAAGAATGTTGTTCTTTTGTACAATGTTCGATTTAGAGTGGACCTTTAAAGCATTTTTTTGGGTCTAGGTATTGTCCTTCCAATGAGTTTTGGGGAGAAGTTTTCTTTAAAAAACTTCTGATCCTATTGATGCTCAGGGACTTGCTCATTTTCTAGATTTGTCTCTATTCTTTCTTATGATTGTATGTTAATGCATTTTCTGGTCCAGGGCGGATATATTGGATCACGCATGGCCCGTATATTCACAATACACTGCAGAAAAAGACCATACAACAATATGAAGTATAACCGAAAATACTCAGGATGCACGAAAATACCTTTATGTCGTGGATTGGTTGTTTCTTTTTCGGATTCCAAGACACTACAATATGAGAATGCCCTCTACCGGTATCCACACGAGTATGCACGATCCGGGCTGCGGCTATGGTATGCTAGCACGTCCTAAAACTCTTTCCGAATGCCGCACGTTTTCCTCTCGGATGGTGGCTAGGGTTTCGTGTCACAATAGTGTCTTACTTCTAATGAGACATAAGTTTCTCTATTTATAGAGAAAACCTAATCCCATTGAAGCCCAATAAGTTTCAGCTCATTATATCTCATATAATAAAAGCCCTACAACTTAATTCAATCTAGCCCAATAAATATATCCACATATATTTATTCAATGCCTAATAAATTAGGCCCAAGAGAA
>JANZLX010000002.1:31179275-31197199 GCA_025531955.1 Erythroxylum orinocense
GAAGAAGTGAAGAAGATTCCTTGCTTTATGGGTTTCATTGATTTCTAGAAAATGAAATTTTAATTATTCATATTAAGTGTTTTAGTGAGGAAAGGGTTATTTATGAGTCATTCCTCGTGTTTCCACTTATACATTGGCATGGCCTGCTCTTTTGATCATTTCTGGATCTAATGTTTGGACCTTAGTGTTTGGATGATTGCATTACCTGTTAGTTTCAATACTGTTAACAAGAAGTTCCTTGATTTTGATCTTAGTCTTAATTGTATGTTTTTATAGAGCATATGCTATTCATGGGAAGTATTGGTTTTCCTAATGAAAATGAGGTTTGTCTATCGTCTTCTTATCCTTACAATGTTTTTATAAAACGGATCAGAAGAGAATACAATGTGGAGGAATCACATGTAAAACAATATTTTTTAAATATATTTGTAATGTAGATTGGCGGACTACAACCATATTGTGCTTAGAACACTATGCATTCTTCTCTATTGTGTTTCAAGAATGCTTTGTTAATAACAGTAAGCCATAGAACTGCGTTGTAGAGGGGGCAGAAGGCAAACTTCTCCTCCAGGCTAAATCGTGGGGAGTTACATGGTGAGAAAGGGTTAATGGTATATTAGCCCAATATATTCCACTTTTACCTTTTCTTTACTTTAATCATAACTAATTTTTTGATTTCCTCAAGTAGTCAAGTTTCATTCTTTTGGTTTTCCCCTGGGCAAAGGCATTGATAGATAAGATACATAATCCTAATCCTAAAATTGTGAGTAATCTCATTCACTTCATCAATCTAGTTGTAGGTTTTGATTTCTAATCTTGAACTTATTATAACTAAATACCTGTTGCCTGAATCAAATGCTCTAATGACAATTAATTTTAGCCTCAGTATTTGTTTATGCTTTGTGCAACAAATCAAATTTATAGCCATCATACAGTGGTTGCCCTATGCATATTAGTATAAAAAAGAAACTTGTTTATCCTCTTTTATAATTGATTCCCAATTAATGCAGCGCATACAAATTTAACGAATCAAACAAGACCCCTAGTTTTGTAAAAATTATGTGCCTGTAACACAAAATAAGGAAGAGGAAGTCAATTTAGATAATGTTCATGCATTTTTTTTTGGAGAAAATGTTCGTGTAGTTTTTGATAACATTAAGGTGGGTTGTTTATGCCATTATTTATGATTTCTGATGTTGCTGATCCCTGGCTTCCTTTCCTTTAATAAGGCAATAAGTAAGAGATTGGAGATAGAGATCCTCCTTGTTAAATAGCGCAGGTGCAACTGGGAGCAAAAACATACTAAAGAAGAGAAAAATGACAACACAAAGGGAACAAACAATAAGTTGCAGTAAAACACTCAAGGAACGTTGTGAAGAGAAGGATCACTGGAACTCGAAGTGAGATGCGAAAGTAATTCAGAGCAAACTTTCTATTAGCTTGATGTTGAAGTTTGTAGTTTACTTAATAATTTAAACAAAATTAGATTTGTATGTCGTCGGGTCTTTTAAGTAAATATTCTCCTCTTTTTCCAAAAAAATGTAAATATTCTACTTCTTGTTTTTTAAATTTATTTATTTATTTTTTCCATTTTCCTTTGTTCTATTCAAAGAAAAATATAAAAAATTTTGTATTTTAAAAAATAATTATTAAATTATTAAATTAAAATAATTTTCAGAAATGGAAAATAATAATTAAAAAATGTTTAAAATTGCAGAATTATTAAATAAATAAAATTCATAAATAATATTGAATAGTTATTAAATATATAAGATTTAAAAAATTGTTATTTACAAAATAATTATTAAAATTGAAAAATTATTAAATTAAAATTATTTTCGAAAAATTGAAAAAAAGAAAAAAATTATTAAAATTGAAATTTTATTAAATTAAAATAATTTTCGGAAAAATAAAAAAGAAAATAACTATATTTGTGACGTTTTTCTCAAGCAATCCACGAAGTTTTGAAAACGTCACGGAATGTAATAAAACGTCACGGATCGTAACAGATTTCGTTAACGTCGCGAAAACCATCATTTTGTGACATTTTTAAAACGTCGCAAAATGTGACAGAATCCGCGACGTTTCCTAAAAACGTCGCAGAAAGACCAACTTTTCAATGACATTTTTAGAAACATCACGAAATGTCAATATTTTCTATGATGTTTTACATTAAAATGTCGCAGAAACCTTTTGCTTACATTACATTTCATGACTTTTTTTTGACGTTTTTAAAGTGTCGCAAATTGTATTCTGCAACATTTTTGAATATTTTTTAAAGTTTTAAAAACGTCACAAAATACTCTTTTTTTTTTAATGCATATATCTGTTTACGTGTAAATAAACTTTTGATTTGAGATGCATGCTTGAATTTTCCGATAATTCTTCTAGAATTTTACGATAATTCTTCTAGAATTTTACTTTTCTTCTTACATATCGTCAAAGCACCGGAATCCCATTTCCATACTACGTCTACACGATTATTCTTCTGGAATTCTGAAACCTTTTTGCAGTAGAATTGGACATGCTTTTTTAAAATTTGACAGCAATGGCACGACTTGGACTGCAAAAGAAAAGGAAAACACGTAAACAGAGAAAAGCAAGATTAGTTGGAACACTAAATTAAAGTGAAAGATTCTTCTAGAAATGGTTGGAATGAAAAAGATAAGAAAGAAGGCGTAACATGCGCTTTTATTCAAGAAAAAAACGAATTTTGCTTAATGCATTGAAAAAAATGGAGAATAGAAAATACTGCTGGAGGGAGCATTGCATTGCACACATAAGCTTATCATCTCCATCAAAGGAATCACGGGTGCAATGCTAGGTTAAGGGTAGGTCAACATAGTATTGCAGATTGACAGCGACCAACTTTATCTTCAAACTTTCGCACAAGAAGATGGAACCTGTTGAGCTTCAATATTGTACCTACATCTTTAGCTATCGAGATCCGGCTTACATTACATGCCTTCTTCATTATATTACCAGGTCACAAATGATTTTCTCATTGCACTGCAGAAGATACTATTGCAATCAGATTACTGGTCAAACTTGAGCTTTACGTGCGCACATAATTTGCATTCCACATCATGCTATCCACGGAAAACCACTCAAGTGGAAAAACCAATCTCAAACAAAAGAAGCATGTTGACCTCTTAACTCTAAGTGGACAGTTACCATTTAGAGATAAGATATTCGATACATGATTTTATCACAGACTAACATATTCCCAATAATAATGACAAAATTCATACTTAAATCAATAATAGTCTTAAACAGTAATGAAATAGGTGGACATCCGTTGGCCAACATAAAGTGGCTCTGTCGCATGCATATGAATTTGCAGAGGGAGGAGGTTGATGCTATAATTCCCCAGTTGGGGTTTCCATTTCTGGTGGCAAAACGATGCATTGTGGGGCTAATGGTAGTGACAAGTAGATCGTTGTTAATTTCTCGTTTATATACACAAGATTTGGATCATATTGTTCAATATTGTCTTCAGATACAGACCAGATAACGAGTGATAATCATTTTCGAGCTAAGTGAATATCCTATACTACTAATTAATACATTTACAAATTTGTGTTCCATTTTGTCCAAGTGAACTAGGAATTTAGCTACCCTTTCTTTTCTTGAAAAGATATATTAAGAAAGAAGGCAAATTAATGTTGTTTAATGAACAATGGAGAGCGATCTAAAAGATGAGTTCCATCATAATATTCAACTTAATAAAGTTGGAATCCAAGTCATGGCTCAACAAAACCATCTTGGTTGTTCCTCTCATACCCTTCACCAACTAGGGCTCGACATCAGATTCATTCAACACTCACAAACAACAAGGGGGTTCGCCACAAAACTCCATCTTTCTACTTTGTGATGATGAGATTCTCATTAAAAAAAGTGGAATATATGCCCACACCTGTGGCTTTTTAACTTTTGTGACTGACAAGAACACGGTCAATCCACAGAAGCATACTGCCACCACGTGCTGTGACCTGGTTCATTTTGCTTTTCCTGTTTTTTTTTTTTGGATAGACAATCCGACTGTCCATATCCATTCTTGTAGACTCTGTAACAGTAATCCAACATTTACATGACGAGACGGGAGGGGACTAAATTTCTGATTTGATGTTGCTTGTTGACTCCATTAAAACAAGAAGTAGATTATAATTATTGTTAGCAGTACTTACTTTTTTATAAAACAATGTAAAACAATCCATTTCACAAATTCACTCATCAATTAGTAAGGTGGAGCACTCACATATAAAAAAAATATAATTACTAAAAATTAACAAAACTACAATTCTCACTGTAAATAAATTTTTTTATATTTATTACCCTAAATTCAATTTATAAGTTATTATAATTACTATTGGAGTTTGTTATAGATTAGTGACAGACAGCAAGAATTATTTAACATGAGAAGGAGTTGTGCGGTCAAAAGAAATGATGGATCCTGCAGCTTCTTACAATCCAACGCACTGAATGGAGGTGGAATTTGAGAAATTTATAAGTAGTTGTAGTTGATGATTTGAGAGATATTCTTCTGCGTCCTTTGTCTTTCTTATCTATGCATATGCCTTCTCATCTTCCTTATCTTGACTACATATATTCCACAATCATACCATTTCCACCACCATCAGTGGATCGCTATCTATTAATATCATTGCAAATTATATAACAACGTGATAAAACTATTGATGAGCCTCTAACATGTTCATATATATGCTTATTCCTGTTATTTTGCTGTAAAACGTCACAGGCAAGCTAAAGTTTGTAGAGACATCTAACTCTAGTTTTTTTCAAAGGAGTTAGATTTGCGGTCATGTCTCAATTATATGACCACAAACTAGGTCAAAAAACTTGTTTCATATTCCAAAAGATGTAAGAGTGTAAATTATTGGAGAACCAAAAAGCACTATTCATTAACTCAATAGTTAACATAATGGCAAGTAGGCCAGATAGAAGAGAATTCAATGACCACGTAGAATCATAACGCCACCAAATGAAACTTTGTTTCTAGAACTCGTTTTCTTTGCTGTTTGTCATATAGACTTTTCTCCTTCCTTTGAAGATTAACTTGGATATCAACTCAAAAATCAAAACGGAGCTGTAATGAATTATGAAGAAGGAACATAAACAATTAAAATCAGGGTCAATAGATATTCTTCGAAAAATGTTCATATTGTAGGATATAAGATAATAACATTGTATTTACTGTAACTTAATAAATAGTGATGTATGAAATAGAATTTTGAAGTATGAAAAAAGCATTTCACTTTGCTAACGGTTATTCGCTTGCATGTTCATATTTTAATGTCAAAGCGATATAACTACCCACGCAACATGGAGGCTCCACCAAGGGCTAGCTCATGCAAGATACCAGTATGATCTAGAAAGTTGCGCAAATGTAGACGTCCTATTCATAAGATCAGGTTGCCAACCTGATAAAGCTCACAATTCCATGTAGAATGGTATTGGATATCTTTAAGCTAGTTTTCCAATAGCATAAATACGAGGAGTGGTTTTTTCCTTATGCTATCATCTTGTTGTCTAAAGAAGTAATTCCTGTCCAACATGAACTCAGTATGTAAGTTTAAAGCTATCCTCAGTTTTACTTTCATTTCTATTATCTGTCTTAAGCCTGTTGTGAGTATTGCGAGACACCGGCAGTTGGTTGGGGAGAAGAGAATAACTTCATTTGCAAATGATCATCTTGTCACCAACTTGCCTGGCCAACCTCAAGTGGACTTCCGCCACTACTCAGGCTATGTGACGGTGAATGAAAAGAATGGAAGAGCTCTCTTTTACTGGTTCTATGAAGCTACAACTCTTCCTGAAGCAAAACCTTTAGTGTTGTGGCTAAACGGAGGTAAGAATATATGTACATAAAGTTATAACATATCATCATCTTCAAGAAGCCACTTCAATCGTTCTTAACAGCTAGTGAAGAAACTAAATAGTCACTAATGGCGAGATGCCCTCTGTATATTTTCCATGTTAGACATTGGACAGAACATAATAATGTCTGCCTTGGAAAAAACTAAAATAAAATAAAATAAAATAAATATATATAATTGCAGCAATTTCAGAAGCCTGAGACTAATTAAGTCTATTATCAAATTAGTGGAGAAAACTTCCGTAATCTTGCAATTATCATTGAAGCCGTACGTTATCCATTAACAGTTTTTCGTCCAACTTTTATATATGCTTGCTTATGTACTTGTAATGGAGATCAGTGCAATCTTTTAAATATGATGCCTGCTTTCTACAGAACAAACTTGTGCTAATATACAATTTGATTGAGTTTGTACTCAAATTAAGGATTTGGCTAAAAGTTGTTTTAAGGATATGTTGTGATAATGCTCTTAAAGGGAATATTTCTAACTTTAATTCCAATTTATCTAAGGAAAGTTCTTCTAATCCACTCATCCAAGTGCTTTAATTCTATATATGTTGCCTAATGAGATGACAAGATGCTTCTTGTTCCAGGTCCTGGGTGCTCTTCCGTTGGATATGGTGCAACACAAGAGATTGGTCCTTTCATAGTGGACACTGATGGACATGGAATTAAATATAATCCCTATTCATGGAATAGAGGTATTCCAAAGCCTCACATCTCCTTTTGGCATCAAAAAGCTATGATCCATAGAAAAACATGTCCTACTATGCAATTGTGATCGATCACACTTACAAAATGGTTCCATTATAATTAATAATATAACTCATTTTGCAAATAACTTAATTTTTCTTTGGTGACTTAGAGGCCAACATGTTATTCCTGGAATCTCCAGTTGGAGTAGGCTTTTCATATTCAAATACAACCAGTGATTATGATACTCTGGGAGATGATTTTACAGGTGAGTCACATGCTATAGCCCGTCGTAATTTCACATATTAATTTGTTTATAATTGTTGAAATTTCTGACTTCAATTTTACTACATCTTGTTAGCAAACGATGCTTATGCATTCCTCCATAGCTGGTATCTCATGTTTCCATCCTATAGATCAAGGACCTTTTACATTGCAGGGGAGAGCTATGCAGGTACTTCGTTACGAACGGTCTGCTAGCTGTTCACGTAATTTTATATTTAACTCTTATTAACATATCCATTAACAGGAAAATATGTTCCAGAGCTTGCTGAGCTCATATATGACAATAACAGAGATCCTTCCCTTCACATTGATCTCAAGGGTATCCTGGTATGTTTTGTTTTGTTATTAAGTGTCAAAATTCCTATGTCCCTAGGCCTTTTTAATTAAACATCTTTTTTCCATTCTTATATATTATCGTTATAGTTGGGGAATCCTGAAACAAGTGATGCTGAGGACTGGAGTGGATTGGTGGATTATGCTTGGAGCCATGCTATTATATCCGATGAAACCCACAAGATAATCAGAGCAAGTTGCAACTTCGAAAGCAATAATACATGGGAAAACAAA
Source organism: Erythroxylum orinocense (assembly GCA_025531955.1). Lineage (NCBI taxonomy): Eukaryota > Viridiplantae > Streptophyta > Magnoliopsida > Malpighiales > Erythroxylaceae > Erythroxylum > Erythroxylum orinocense. The sequence continues at coordinate 31,186,717 of JANZLX010000002.1, forward strand.
GATTGTTCTGAATCTGTTGACGAATTAATGAGACAGTACCACGAGATTGACATATACAGCCTTTACACCTCGGTTTGCATGGGTGATTCTGCAAGTTCATATAATAAGTCCACGCGTGTCATGTTTAAGCGCTCATCCTCTATGGTAAATGACAGATTTGTGTAGCTAAAAATGCCCATTTCTTGAATATTTTACAATAATGATGAGATGATCACTTTAAATGAATGTTTTTGTCTGTCAATTTATTTTTACCAGATGCCAAGAATCATGGGCGGATATGATCCATGTCTGGATGATTATGCAAAAGCTTTCTACAACAGACCGGATGTTCAAAATGCCCTCCATGTCAGTGATGGTCATCGACTCAGGAACTGGAGCATATGCAAGTAATTGTCTGCTTTTATGATAAATTTCCCTCGCAAGATCACTTTTCTAGACGTAATGGAACGTGTGAAAAAGTTTGTTATTCTACGGAATTTCCAAGAATACTAAGGTTTATCTTTGCTTCTTTGGATTCAGCTATGCCATTTTTAGCAACTGGACACAGTCAAAATTATCAGTTCTCCCCATATACAAGAAACTGATAGCTGGAGGTCTTAGAATATGGGTCTACAGGTCTGGTTTCCTTCCTCATTATGTTAACCTAGAATTCATTATATATGAACCTCATCGTTTCAATATTTCACTTTTGGTGCTCAGTGGAGACACAGATGGAAGAGTTCCTGTACTTGCTACAAGATACAGCATAAGTATGTTGGGACTACCTATAACCAAGAGGTGGAGCCCCTGGTACCACCAGAAGCAGGTATAAAAAACACATAGGATAGGATAGGATGAATTAACCAGGACTAAACCGAACATAATTTATTTTAATCCTAACAATCAAGAAATTGATTGATGCAATGGATTAGGTGAGTGGCTGGTTTCAGGAATACGAGGGACTAACATTTGCAACTTTCAGAGGAGCAGGCCATGCGGTGCCTGTATTTAAACCCAGTGAATCACTAGCCCTCTTCTCGGCCTTTCTTCTTGGGGAACCTCTGCCTTCTACACGATAAAGACATTAAAGTCATGTACAATTTTTGCTCCCAAATTGGCTCTCCTGTTTTGTCAAAGTTCTACTAATTTTGCCCATTAAGATTTTTCTTTTTGGGCAAGTAGAACCAATAGCTTTATTAGTAACAATAAAAGGCCAATGCTTTATTACTGAAATTTTATCATGTTAAGTATAAAGAACCTTTTTTGGTTTGTTTGCTTTGAATGAGAATTGATGTTCACATTTTCTTGATTTGGGAAAGTTTTTATTTTTTATTTCTATAATTTACTTCTGCAATTTAAATTCAAGTTTTATAATTTACTTCTTCAATTTAAATTTAAAATTTATAGATTTAAATATTTTATTTTATAATTAGATTTTTTTTAAACTAAAATGATTGAGAAAATATTTTAAGAGTTAGGGTAAATTCGAATGCCTATAATATGTGTAATTTTAAGTTGCAATAAGAGTTTTATTAGAATTTTGTACAATCATTTCAGGTTAGAGTTTAATCTCAAAGATTAAAAAATGCCTTTTTTAAAAATTTTTAATTTATTATCTAAATTTTTAAAATTCTAATTTAGTAACTAATTTTACAAATTTCATATAACCTAGATTAAAACTTTGTCTTCATTAATTATTTGTGGATGTAGCTTATGTAACACATTTTTGACCTGTTAACTAAATACCCATGTGACAATTGGTGGATAAGTGAACACTTAAATAAATTTTGACATAAAATAACCCATAACCCATAACCCATTTAACCCAAAATAACCCATCTTTTTTGTGCCTCCATCTTTGGAGCCCTAATTTTTTATCAGTAACTTTTCTCCAAAATTATTAAAAAAGTATGCAACAGGATATAACCATAATTTTTTTTGTATATTTCTGTCATCTAGATATGTCTTAGCTATTATTCCATATGTTATTGTAGAAAGTTTGTCTTTGCAAAAGATGCGAAATATATGGGTGAAGATGTTGAAAGTTAGGATATTAAAATTGATAGGTTCTATTATTAGGACCTTGAGGGGATTTTCATAGAAGATATTAAAGAATAGAAAGAAAATAGGTTTCTTGTATAGTGTACTAGGTGGTAATCCTAAAATAGGTTGATGAAGGTGAAAAAATAATGATTTTGTGATGGATATATGTAAGCTTATTTTAGAACATAAGGTGATAAAGATCTACATTGATCATAAATCCAATTTGTTACATTTAGACTAACTATGGATGTTGAAGTTGGGGTTGAATTGTTTGATCATGTTGTTAATGCTGAGCTTATTACTAAAATTGTAGATGACAGTTGTCATACAGTTTATGAATGAAGAAGATGTAGTTGAGTAAGAAATTGTGGTTGTAAGAGACAATACAATTGATCCAATTATGTAAAGAGAGAATGTATCTATTGATGTACAGATTATAAAGGAGTTTAACTTAGGTTTGGATGATGAAGGGTTGGCAGTCTTTAGGTATTTTGTTGTTTTTTTAAAGGGGACAACTAAAGTAAAAGAATAGATAGTAATGTTTGTAATATATAACAGAAAAGAAGAAAGCTAAAAAAAATTGTAACATAATGTGGAGATAATAACGATGGGAATAATGTATAAGATAAAAAAAAATATGATAAATTAATGATGGGAATAATGTATAAGATAAAAAATATGATAAATTATTTTAAGTTAAATCACACCTACAGTTTTAAAGAAAATGATGGTTCAAATGTTGATAAGGGACTAAGACATAACTAAAAATTTTCTAAATTCAACCCTAATATGAAAAGGAATGAAATTGAGCTTAATATACTATTTGACGATTCTAACAATTTCAAGGAAGCACTTCACAAGCTTGTTGTTTATTACAAAATGAAGATTGTTTTCATTAGAAATACCATACAGTTTATAGGAGTTAAATATATGAGCAAGTATTGCAAATATTACAGATCAACCAACTTTATTGTAATAACCCATATTCTATACTAAAGATTAGAGCCCTAGATTATTGCATATGAGTCATATCATTTTAGCATTCATGAAATGCATTTCATTCACATGCATATCATTAGCATACACATATAAATTATTATTTTGTACACATTACAAAGATAGTATATGCACTCAATTGGCATATTTCAGGCTATGAAAGATTTAAAATGATGATGATGTGAATTGTGTATTATTATGTCGTGAATTTTGGTTTGAATGATTACAAGTAGTAAATTTAGAATTAATTGTTACCATTAGAAAAGTGATGGATTAAAATGTATATATTGACTAGGAAAAATGCAAAGTGATAAGACAAATTAACACGTGCAAAAATAGGATGACTAAGCTTATGAAATAAGTGACAAATGACATAAATAAATGAGTGACATTTGGCATAGGTAACTAATTGACAAATGGCAACAATTATTAAGTTACAAATGAACTAGTAACTAGGTGACATTTTGCAGCTTATGGGGGGGATAAGTAGCTTACATGCTTAGGGACATATATCAATATAACATGGTGACATCTAGCATCTAAGGAGTTACGCTTCTGTATGAGTAGTTTCAGCTTTGTTCATTCTTCTTCTCTTTTCATCTCTCACCACTGAAACTTGCTTCTATCTCTCATTCTTGTGTTTTGCTTTAGGGATACTAAATTACCACACCAAATACATGCTTTTAGCCTTCACAAGATAGCTACAGAACCAGATTATTGTTGTCTTTTATCCTAGCTGAAAACCGTCCAATTCCCACATTGAATTTGAGATTATTTTGCATGCATGGAGGGCTAGGTAGACTTAATGAATTGAGCTGGAATTGGAAGTTAAATAAGTAAAGTGTTGTTCTTTATGGAATGTTATAATAGAAAGATTATGATGATTGAATTGAGATAGATTGTCTATGATGTTAATGTTGAAGAAGTGCTAGAAAATGGAGAATGAATAGATACTTTTCTGTTCTATTTTCGCATGTACGAAAATAGTTTGTTATGGGCTGTTGTATAAATAATTTAAGTTGATATTTGAAGTAAAATAGATGAAAAATTCATGCTAAATATAGGTGTTATTAAAGTGTTTCCAAATCTTGAAAATTAGAGCTATAGGTGTGTTTGTAAAAAAATGACTGATAATGACATAAGTGAGTATAATTTTGTAAGCCTTAGTGTAACCAATATGGAAGTTAAATTAACCTAAATTGAAGTAACTTAAAAGGACATGAAATATGGAAGATTTCCAATGTTAGTAATGTCTCTAAGCTTGTAAAATTTATGAAGTATTGAAGGTAGTAAAGTTACACATATTAGTGATGTTGATGACAAATTTTGAAATTTTAATTTCAACCTTGTGTACATGTTAAACTAGTTGAGAAATTTCACTTTAAATTGGTATATTTGGACTTGATTAAGGCTAGGAATAAGCCTAGATTGTTGCTTGATTAATTGGTTAAGAGCTTGATAAATTTTTGTAGTTAATTGATGTCATAATCTAAAGAATGGACTGTTTCGATGTGGTTAAGTTCAAATATGGAAATTATGATTTGTTAAAGGAATAAATGAGTTCTTTTAATTCAAGCATGATCTTAAGGACATGAGTAATGTGTATAAGGTATGGATGAATGAGCATTGAAAAACATGGGGTAATTATGAATGAAAATTGGGTAAATGTATGAATATATATTGCTAGAAAAAGTTTAGTGAATGTATATATCTAGCTTACTGAAATTCCAGATTTAAAGTAACAATTGTGTGTCTGTTATGAGAGGCTTTTGATCATGAAAATGTTTAAGGATAAATGTAAAGTATGGTTGATGAATTTGGAATAAATCAATCTAACTTAAAGGTATAAACCTGATTGCAAAATAGTAGTATACAAAATATGATGTTTGAATGATCAAAATTTATGAACAGTTACATACCCGGAAAGGTCAATTGAGTATGAATTAAACATGACACATATATATGTGTATGATTGAATATTCGTATGTTTGATCAACTTAGTAATGTGTGAACTATATATGTATATTGCATGACTAAAGAAGCACATCGAAGATGAGTCTGCCTAAACAAGACAGTGGATGTTTTGGAAACACATGGCATCAAATTACAAACACATTGACTTAAATTGTACCTTTAAAGTCAAAGTACACAATAGTTAAAGGCCTATTTTTGTAATTGACGACTTTGAAAGAAACATGATTGCCAATGTACAAAGAACTATGTTTATTCAACTTTTTTTTAAAAAAAGTTATAGGTATCTTAACTTATAATTATCCTCTAAGAATTACACTATTATAAATAATATTGACATAAACGTTATAGTACTTAGATCTTATCAATCAATCGTATAAGATCTTATATTTATTTAGATAATATAATCTTTTCATGAATTATGATTATTATTATTTTCTATATACCATTTTAAGATTTTTTATTTTTATTTTAAAAATAAAACTTTAGAAGTAAATTTTTATCTACTAAATAATTAAATATGTTATTTACTTTGTATAAAATTAATAGAAAGCATTTCGTTGTTATAAGTTACATATATATTAAATTAACACTTGAACAATTCTGTTTACTGAAAAAAAAAATTGAACAATTTTATATGTAGGACTAATTGTTTTTTTATGATCAGTACTAAAGGTAAGCACCTAAATAATAAGTAGTATTCACAAATGCCACAAAAAGAAGAAGCAATAAAGATGCTTCTTTATTTCATTGCAATCAATAATCTTTTGTACAATATCTTGTGTATGAATAAGTACATTGAAATGTAGTACTATGGAGCACAAATATTAATACTAAATCAAACACTTACATATCAAGTATAATTATGTCAAATACATACTAGTACAAAGAGAAATGAATATATCTTGAGACTATTTATAGTACTTATTATCAATGATGATAGCTTGTTTTTTATTGAGTATTTGATGCAATATATGTTTAATTGATAATTAGACTTTTTTTCTTGTACATTCTCCCATAGCAATAACAAATTTGAGTCTCCACTTAGTTTCACTCAACCTTCATCTTGCTCATAGACAAATCACCTAAGTTTGACGCTTAATGAGAAAATAGGTTTGATTCTACAACGTAGGCAGTCTTTTGTCATTAGACTTTTCCAATGAATTTACATCTTTCATTAATTGAAATTTTTCAATGTAGTAATAGGTCTGAGAGGCACCCCTTCTCCCGAAATTAGGATAATCTCAAGTAGACAATTTCTATGAAACATAGGGCATAAAATTTTGAAAATTAGAAATGCCAAAATAATTAAATACCTAGTGACAAGCTCCTATGTTTTCCTACTATCATGCTCAGAATAGCTAACTTCTCCAATTTCCGAATAAATATAAATGTGATTGAAATTTAGTTCTAAAAAAATGAGAAGTTGATTTCAAATTGAACTTTTAGTTCTAGAAATGAATGCTAGAATAAGAATTGAGCATTCAATTTTAGATACAAAAAGTATGTTGGACAGATACAATATACATTTTCACACGAGTAATCACCTTCATTACTTAGGAATGAAGATAAGACAAGTTTTAAGAAATTATATCTATGTGATAAACAATAGCGCAAGGGTTAAAACATACCAATGTCAAAGGAAGTACATTTAAGGGTTATTAGTAATGACATAACCTTAAGAAATGATATGTTTGTCCAATTTGTCTTTAACATTTGCTATATAAGTTCTAAAAAGGTGGATTAAATAAATAAACAAGTCAAATCAAATTAGACATTAAGTATATGTGAACTATTATTTATATAGTATTTGACAAAAGACATAGGATTTAATGAAAGAGTCAATAGTGGATGACCAGAAGTGGATGATCACAAGCTTGACGTAGTCGCAATAACATCAGTAAGATGTTAACATAATTATGCTTAACAGTTCCAGTAGCTGCATATTCCTAAGCCAAATTTATAGATGTCAAAACAACTACAATTCACACATATATTATACAGCATCCAATTAATAACGTTAACAATTCATAATGATTTGATCAAGTACAAAATACTAGGATTAAAAGCTTAACCAAAACAATTGATAATAAAATAATGCATATAAAATTGTAATTTTAGTGTTTAAACAATCGAGTTGATCACGTGAATCAGTCTCCAGTCTGATGTAGAAATCACGCTCTTCCTCAGTAAATTCTACTTTTCTCAGTTATATTACCTTAGGAGGCAGGGCAATAATTGGCTCACCATCAAGAAGAGTGCCTAGAGAAACATTAACAGCAATTAAGCATATCAGAGCTATAACACAACTATCATTAACCTAGCAAGAAATCCTAAATACTCATATAATTACTCCGTTAATTTGTCTTTCTGCACATAGTAACCTTTATTTCATGGTAACTCAAATGGTTTAAGATGGATATAGATGCAGAAGACAAAGTCATGAGGCTTGTTGAACAACTAACCTTTCTAGCATTTTATCGTTTGAGCTTTTCTCTTCTGATGTTGCTTCATTTGAGCAATCAGACTGTACAGTTTCTGACTTATCAGATAAAGGTACACGGCAAAGGAATGGCATCAGATCCAGTGCCAACTCAGAAGAAGAAACCATAGAGGATGACCCCCTGACTAGTGATTGAACGTATCCATCTTCCAACTCCTCCTCCAGGAAAGAAAGAGTTGAATGCGAATCACTTTGTTGACATTTCAACTTTTGCAAACTGTAATGTCTAGTCAAGGAATAAACTGAAAAGCTCAACTGATTATAAAATACCAACTAAGCACATACCAACAATATTAAATTACCCCAAACAAATAAAGATCTTCAAAACCAACAGTAATTCTTAAAAGAGAGAGAACGAACAAATCAACTTAGCAAAGTATATCTTGATCATGTCTCCATGTTGTATCTGTATGTGCGCAACCAAATTCACTCCCACTCTTGTAGCACAAATTAACATTACTCCATCGTGAAGACAAGGGAGGAAATGATTGCATATTGACTTAATGATAGGTGTTTAAAACAACCTTTAGATGGGTTATATTTCTCCTTGTCTGAACTCACCTGGAAAGGCAAAGGAAAGTGCAAACTGCAAAGTGAAGAAATATTACTAGATTCTTGGTCCATTTGGCTTTTTGTTGGAAGTATATCATAGGAGACAACTTGACATTTAACAAAAAAGTAACAAAACAAGACAGCCTGACTCAGCTTAAAATTCCAGTCGTCTATTCTAATTCCATAATCCATACACTAATACATCACAGTGAAATTAGAGTCCAAACCATGATACACCACCTTATAACAGTAACAGTTTGCAATTGAACAAGTGCTTGGACAGAAAATTCTATGGAGGTTCAAGCAAAATGGAAGTGAACTAATCACCGCTTGCACAGCCTCTGCATCCACAGTGTACACACTCTATAACCTTCTCCTCCCTCAGGTTCTTGGGTACCCGGCAAACACATGTTGTTGCAAAGTTGTGATCCCGCGGTTGCATGCACCTTAAGCAGCAGAGACGTTCGTAACCCGGCTGAATTCCATACAAAAACAACCAAATTAGAACACAAATACTTGCATTCACAAAATGAATATCAAGAGTTACAAGTTTAGGTTAGGTAGGACAGTTGATACTGACCTTTTTCCACTTAGCAATTAGATTGCGATCAGCATAGCCTTGCTCCAAACAAAACTCGAATAATTCTTTGGATATTTCCTTTCTCCGATAGTAGAGATCGAAAATATAGCGGCTCTTCTGGTGAGCTATTTTGAAAATAGGCCACAAGGTTTCACACTTTCTTTTTCCATCATGTGGATCATTCTCAGCTGTCCAAACGAATGTAAGAGCTTTGAAAGCATTTTAAAGTTAAAAATATTAACAGAAGGAAAGAAAAAGACATGGTGTACATTAAGCTATGATAGATTGCCAACCTTCTCTCATCTTTCCTTGTAGTTCACGAAGAGTGGGCTCAATGAGTTCCCATCCCTCTGGGTATTTGACACGATTTGTCTTGACCTTTGGCATTGCTTAATCTCCAGAAAGGAAGTGAAGTGTCAAGCCCTAAAACTCTTGATGTCAAATCTACAAAAGAAAATTCGTAAATAGAAGTTTCAGAGTGAGAGACATCAGGAAAATCTAATTCTAGACATGCCCATTCCATCATCTTCGTTCGTATCATGTTTTACGTTACAAACATAAGCATCCGACCAGAAAAAGGATAAAAGAGCAAAAACTTAAGATTATTCGAAAATCAATTTACCAGCAGACATAAAATTACTTCTGTTTTATGTCCGATACATTGAACCGAGAATTGATATTCGTAACCCAAACAATAAATCGAGAACAAAATCCAAAGGCCATCAACAACTCAATTACAAAGATCACAGAGAGAAAAGAAAATCATCGTGCCATGCGTAGACGAATGGACAGAGAATTGGACCTGAAAAGACCAGAATTTCCTCCGAATCAACGAAAGAAGACAAACGAAGGCAAGGTTTATTAATAGAAACCGATTCGAGAAGCTTCTCCGATATAGTACATTTAGGGCTCTATACTTCCATGAGGATCTGCAGCATCTACCCGTTGAAATTTCACAATGAACTGTCGAGATTGCTTGACTGATTCCTTTGGGTGAGTTTTACCAATTATGAAGCAATTGGGCTTATCGGCCCAATAACAAATAGGCTTGGACTGAAAACGGAGGCTTCTCGGCGTACCTTTGGTAATTATGAATGAAGATGTATGAATAGACATGTAAAACTCTTTTCCATTTTGCCTGGGCTACAATACCGAGATGACCAAGGAGGAGACTGATAAAATACTCAAGCCAACAGCAGTTCACTCAAAAAGTCCAATCTATGTAGATGAGCAGGTCGGCATGTCAAAACTGAGTTTAGGAGAATCAATTGGAAATACCAGTCCTTCTTCCTTTTCCTTGAAGTTGTTGAACGATTCATCTAGACAATCTACTTTCCATACAAATTCCAGCTCAAACTCAAGCGGCATACGTGCTAACAAGATGGAGAAGTTGAATTCTTATTAGTCTATGGTTGGACATATTGTTGTAGTCTTATATATGTTGGACCCAAGATACAAGACGGAGGAAGTTACTTTTATATATAATATGTTGTATAGTGATTGAGCCCAAAAGTATGTAGACGTCATTGTACTAGAATTGTTTAATGATTATCAACTTAGGTTTGACAAAATTAATGATCAGGATCAAAATAGTTCATGTTATTTAACTCCACTTCAATCTTAGTTTTAAGCTCATCTTCTAAGAGCAATTTGTTACTTTCACTTTCAAAATTTATGAAAGGAAAAAAGAAAGGCTAAGACTTTGTATAATATGATAGAATTGGATAACTATGTGACAGAAGAATGTGTGGCCAACGTTAAAGGTGTGCTCATCAATTTAAAGATGGTCCCATCTTTCATAATTTTTAAATTTATCTTTAATTTCAAGGTTTAGAAAGGCTAAAAAAGTATCAAAAAGT
>JANZLX010000002.1:31264467-31281438 GCA_025531955.1 Erythroxylum orinocense
AGGTTGCCAAGACAAGATTCTTGCAACCAGGCGATGTCAAGTCACAAAATCTTGGCATCGCTCGGCTTTCGACATAGCTCGGGCCTCGATAATGCTCGGGCCTCGACACCGTTTCATTAGGTTACCAAGACAAGATTCTTGCAACCAGGCGATGTCAAGTCACAAAATCTTGGCATCGCTCGGCTTTCGACAACGCTCGGGCCTCGACACCGTTTGACTAGGTTGTCAAGACAAGATTCTTGCAACCAGGCGATGTCAAGTCATAAAATATTGGCATCGCTCGGCTTTCGACATAGTTCGGCCCTCGACAACGCTCGGGCCTCGACACCGTTCGACTAGGTTGCCAAAACAAGATTCTTGCAACCAGGCGATGTCAAGTCACAAAATCTTGGCATCGCTTGGCTTTCGACAACGCTCGGCCCTCGACAACGCTTGGGCCTCGACACCTTCGACTAGGTTGCCAAGACAAGATTATTACAACCAGGCGATGTCAAGTGACAAAATCTTGGCATCACTCGGCTTTCGACATAGTTCAGACCTCGACAACGCTCGAGCCTCAAAATCGTTCGACTAGTTCGCTACGTGCTATTCAAGAAGGCAATCTCTCATACAAAGTCAATGATAGTTTAAGGCGTCATCCAACAAAATTAAGAAGACAGTGAAGAATAAAAGTAAAATTTTTATTTCCAAAAAGTTTTCCCTGGTCACAAGCTCGACCAGATGAGCTTTTCTATATAGAAATATTATCTTTCCTACCCAGTCTACTGCAAGTATCATCAATGGACATCTTCACGCCAAAGTCAAACAATATGTCCATTATAGGTTCTGATATATTTGTGCTGACAAGTCTTGTAACAGCCAAATTCTTTACAAGCCCACAATTCTCACCATAGCGGGTCCTCATCCGGAACTACCTCTCGCCCTCTTTCGGCCATCTCCCTCTTTTCCTACAAGAAAAGACCGAGCTCGAATGAAAGCAACAGCTCGGCATAATCCTTAAACGATGAGCCGTCCGACCCGTCAGAGATTCAAGCATCGTGGCAACCCCTGGGGAGGGAAAGAGACAAATCTCGAGCGAATTCTAAACGTTCCTCGTTTAGGTGCCACTCCTTACACCGCTTGGCTGCGTCAATCCTCTCCCCCCTGATAGAACTTCGCAACTCAATTAGCCTGTTCTCAGCCTTCAGTTTGTAGCTCATTTTCTCCGGCACCTCAACCATTTCCGCCGCCATCTCCAGTGGCCCAATTACGGGCAAGGCACTTTCTAATAAAGAGGACAACAGTGGAAGATACACTATGGTAATCACAAAGACGAAAATACAAAGGATAGAAACTGGGGAAGCATTGCAGAATGAAGAAAGACCGTCCACTCCAAAATTTTTAGTGTCAACAGAATGGGACTACCAATCGACGTCGAACACGTTGTAACAATTCGAACCGAAGCTGAAAACGTGAAAAAATCTGAACGGTGGAAAATTAAGGTCATTAAAGACCTGAAGCGGCGAGGCAGACGAAGGGACAGGCGTGACAACGCGTGACAGCTACGCGGCAGTTAAAGGGACATGTCTCCCAGAATTTTGAACCACGCACGGAAAGATATGGACCGACAGCAATAATTACACTTAGTGCTTCATTTAAGTCCTGCCGCCCAATCGATTAGTTTCGATCGGCCCAGCCACTACTCCCGTCAGGTCGACCTCAACACTACATTCGATCGACTTGTCAAGTCGTTATAGCAGACCGACCTGTTCTATCATTACCCTCAATCGGATACATCTGTTCGGTCGCCCGCATCAGGTCATAATCTATCGATCGAGCCTAGCACGATTTACTTTGGAGACACGCTGCCTAATACTTATGTACTCCTTCGACTCTTCCCTTGGCTCAGACTCGAAGAGTAGGGGGCTTATGGTTGGGTCGACTGTGCTAGGCCCAGGACCAGGCCCACGCGTCCATGGCCCAATCTCAGGAGTTAATCTCCCATGCAAACATAAAAATCTACGTAAAGACCTAAACCTAGCATCCATGCCATATATAAGGTACTATTCTGCCATGATACAGGTACGAGATAACAACCCTAACTTTTTATTTGTTCTCTGCGACCAATTCTCTCTCAAAAAGACTGACTTAAGCGTCGGAGGGGCCTTCCGGGAACCAACTCCCGGCGTGCTTTATTTGTTTTGCACGTATTCTTTAGCCGAAGTCAAACAGAATCATGGATCCAAGCAATAACGTTCAGCCCCAGCAGAATCCGATTGAACCAAGTTTCATCTATCGTAATGTAATGTAATGTAATATATATATATATATATATATATATATATATCAATATTTAATCAAATCATTGTAATCCTTCTTGCAACCTTATCTTGTTCATTTCAATGAATCAGGCATCAATCATTACATCTACATTTACATGTAAGATATAATTTATAAATTCTTCATAATCAAAATGAATTTTTTTTATTTAAAGAGAACCTCTTGATCTTTAAATAATTTTAAAAAAAACTTTTGAAATTATTGTGGAGCAAGTTTTAATCAAAGGATTGTTGTTTGATCTTTAAAAGAACTTTAAAAATCTTAGAAACATGTTTTAAAACACATTGGTCAAACAATTAATAGGTATGGTTGATTACTATGTTGTTTCTAGACACACTTTGGTCAAACAATTAATAGGTATGGTTGATTACTATGTTGTTTCTAGACACACTAGCGACCAATATTTAGATGTTGTTGATCAATGTAGAAGAAGAAGTAAAAAATTGTGTATCTTAAGTTTGTATGTCATATTAGTTAATACATTAGTCGATTAATGTAATTATTACTAGCCAATATAGTCATTTTAGTAGTTAGTTTTTGTTTCTAACAACTCGAGTAATGTTATTATTACTAGCCATTATAGTCGTTTTAATAGTTAGTTTTTGTTTTTAACAACTTTTTAGGTTATTTTGTGTATACATATAAGTTGCAAGAAGTTGGTTGGATATGTTAGAGAGTTTCTAAGAGTCTTAAAAAGCTATAGAATGTATGTATTTATTACATCACACATATTGAGTCATTATTTATTTGTGTGAGCAATAAAGGACTTTTTGAATTCTATACTTGTTGTAATTGGAGAAATTAATTAAGATATGCTTTGTGAGGGTTATTATTTACCTTAAAATAAGATTTGTAAAGAGTTATTCTTCATTCGTAACAAATCAAGATGATTATAAGATTTCTTCTTCACTTGTGGCAAAGAAATATTGAATGATGTGTTGTTTCTCACCAATTTAAAGGAGAAGATAGTTACAAATTGAATTTATCTCTCTTTTCTTACTCTCTTTCATTTATTATTGTGATTGACTTATGATTATCATATGTGAATTTGCTAAAATTATTTATTATAATAGACAATTAATTCATTAATCTATAATTAGGTGAAAAAATGAACACAATTTATCTTCCCTCTCGTGAATTATCTAAGAAACATCAAAAGAGTATTGTGTCTTTTACTTGATTTTAATTCTCATGTGGGATAATCATTATCTTAAACATCTTATTTTCTTCTTTAAACTTTTTGGTCAATACTAAAAGATCATTCACATGATTTCAACTACTAATTTTCTTCTATCAATATTATTTATGCAACATAATCTTGAATAAAATTATTCAAAATAGCTATCCCAACTTATTTGGAAATGTATCTCTTCACTATTATTCGGTTGGTCCATTAGCCCAGATTTTTCTTATTGTTCAAAGTTTTACATTTAATTTTTGATCCAATAAAGCAAATTAATAAAATTTAAAATTGATGCAAAAAATGTGTAAATTTTTAAAAATCACCAACTTTGTGAAAAAAAAAGTTTTAGTACAAATTTTATTTTGTGACCAAACAAAATTAAATAAAATTTGAAAATTATTATTTATTAAACTTATTTAATAAGTTCATTGTTTTACAATTATGTATTAGATTTGAAGAAATTAATAAATTTTTTGGAGTCCATATGATTGATATTTCAAAATTTTTATCATGAACTGTATTGTTTATTTTTAATTGAAAAATATTTTAGAATTATAAAATAAGATATAAGATATTTAATTAAAAAATAAAGTCTTCATTTAATTGTTAAATTTTATCTTTTCATATTATTCTTGAGAGCATTTATTTATAGTTCTATCAAAAATTGTTGTTTATCTTATCATATAATTGAAAAAATTAGAAAATGTTAAATTTGAGATGATTTATACCAATGTTTAAAAAATCAAACTCGACGATTATATTAATAAGACAAGAGGTTTAAGGTTTAAAAATTTTAATATGTTAACAGGTATCAAATCATCGTAAATAGGTTAGAGATTGAATAAAATTAAAGAATTTAAAAATTAATTAAAGAAGATTATCTTTATCTATCGAAAAAGTTAAGATTTAATTAAAAAATAATATGTGAAATCAAAACGAGTCAGTTTATTTTGGTTAAAAACTAATTAGTTTATAAAAATTAGCTAATTGATTAATAAACTGAGCAGTTTTTAACAATAAAGGTTATTAAAATAAATCAAGCTAGAAAGTTAAAAATTAAACCAAAAGGTTGACATATTCATGATTTTTATTGTTAAATTGATCAAATCGGTTTGAATTTAAAACATTAATTTATATTGAAAGGTCAAAAAGAGTGAGATGCCCAACATTTGAAACATTATATATTTTGTTAATAATAAAATAATATTATGATAAAAAGTAAAAGCAATTTTATAGTTTATAAAAATATGAATAAGAAACTAAAATAAAAAAAGAAATCATAAATTTAATCAAATAAAAATTTTTATTGAATCTGACAATGAAACAAAAAATCAAGAAACCAAAAAGGTTCACGATGCCACTAACCTAATTTTTAAAGTTAATATAGCGAATATCATTAACTTATAATTTGACTTGATATCAATATCTTATGAACTTTTTTTGTCTTTTTCAATCATTTATTATAATTACTGATTAAAACATTTACCAATTCAAATCTTGAATTAATTTTTTTTGGTTTGATTTTAATTTTTATTATTAAAAACTACTTAATTTCTTAATTAATTAATCGAAAAATCAATAGTTTACGTCTTATCTATCCACTCACTCTAAAATATCCTGAGTCTAGATCTTCTGTCCAATTTTACTCTGTCTTATTCTGTCTCATGAAATTTTAGTTATTTATTTTGCGGATTTTATGCGGGTTTCACGTAAATAAATGACTGAGATTTATTGGACACAATAAAACACTATAATATTCAACGGGACTCAAATACTCGGGTACTACCTTTGAAACGTGCTTGTACTTCGTACTATAAAGAAACAAAGGTTTTGTACTTCTGTACTTCGAAATTTTGAGACGTTTAAATTTCGATATATTAATCTACTCCATATCACATGTAAAGATTGTACAATAATATAATTTGTGTATACATGTTAAGCCAACTATGGTGGAGTGGCAGGGGGGGATTGATTGCTTAAGTGCAGTTTCCATGAGGGTTTCGCCGTCGTTCAAAGGTGAGAATCGCACGTTATGTATTTTAACCTTCTGTTCAACCTATTCACTACATGGTAAAGTATCGACATCCATGAGTTGTTCTTTTCTATTTCTTTTTTTGGGTAACCGAGCTGTTCTTCTTCGTAAACACAGCATTATCTTGTGAATACAAGTTCTTTACTTTTTGGTTTTGTGCTTTATATATATATATATATATATGTATGTACGTATTTGCTGAGAAGCAGGGATCATAACGTTGTCTCTTCTTATAGAACATGGACTATTAAGTTGGCATTGGATACCAAAGAATGACGCCATTGTTCCTCTGGTACCAAGTTTACTAGCTGTTTTTCTACTTTTGAGTCTCAAGTAAATGAGGGTGCCCATTGAGCCAGCACAGTAGAAGTGACAGTCTTGAAGAAGACAACGACTAGTCAGTAGGACAACAATATTATTTGGTCATGGAATTTTAGCTGAAAAGCTTCTTGGACTTTAGGGTGAACGCCTGAACGGAAGCTGTGATGACTTCACTGGCCGCCGTACGATAATTTTAGTGGTGTTGACAAATCATCTCAATATAACGTGTCCAATAAAGCTCCCTTTTTTGATATGCTTCACCACCATTTTGAGAATTTATCGCTTTCACAGTGTTAGGCGTGATTATTGCGAGAAAGTAGAGATTCTAGATCAGAAGGGACACAGTGGGATTGGGGTTGTGGTAGTTGCCCAGTATGAGAAAGTAGAGATTCGAGATCGGAAGGGAGAAAGTGGGATTGGGGTTGTGGTTGTTGCCCACTATGAGGAGGAGTTCAATTACACGTGAAGAATTTGGTCTTGTTGGTGTGTTAACTGGGAGTATGACAACTCTTTGACCAATCAGATTCAGTTTCATTATAATTAAAGATAAAGATAAAGTGGGATTTGGGGTTTCGCTCGTTGAAGTCGATTCGTTAGAGGTCATCCATATCCTATCTAATCCTCACAGGCTGATAACTGACGAAATTTTTTTGATTGCAGGTATCCGCGAGTTACTACATCGCAATTGGGCAGTTAACTTGCAACATGCCTTTCGGGAGGCCAACCAGTGCGTAAACCGATTGGCGGCTTTCGCACGGGTTCTCCGACCGGGCTGTCACATTCTTACCGCCCCTCCTGAGTTCCTTTTGGAGCTGCTGCACCGAGATGCGCATGGCGTGAAGTACCCCCACTAATCACACTAGTTTTTTCGTGTTTTCTTTCTCTTATACTCAAAAAATAAAAAAGATAAAGTTAGAAGTTAAGAGCTAATAAGTAAAAATAGTATTAAATATTAATTGTCTATTTTTAGGAAGCTGTATGTGGAGTTCAGATCCTCTATCTAATATTATGATATTTTATTATATTTAATAAATTTCAATTATTTATTTATATAGGATCCACATGAAATTTTTGTGAATTCTATAAAATAAATAAATAGCTTAGATTTTATCATACCGGTCATGAGACATGATATCCTCCTATTTAGGCAAGAAACTCTATCAGGGTCTTACTTTTTGAAATTAGGGATACAGATTCTCGACTTGACAGAGCACTTAAAACAAAATTTATTCGATGGCTATGGATTGTTGTTTGACTCGATTATGTAAAAATAAGTTCGTCATCATATTCGATGGCTATGGATTGTTGTATGACTCGATTATGTAAAAATAAGTTCGTCATCATAGTTATGTCTCCATGATATCCAAGTATCATGAAGAACATGAATAACACCATGTTGAAGTTCTTCACGAACGAGGTGACAATCTATTTCAATGTTCTTGAGCCTCTGTTCTTCAAATGTTAGTGCTGAAATCTGTGTCAATCGGGGTTGGAGTAAATGTGGGCATAAGAGAAAGACGTGATTTGACGATGGAGGAGATAAAAGAGAGAAGAATATAGGCCGTTTGGTTGTCGAGAAAAAAAAAAAGAAGCTCTGATTAACTCTCGTGCAAGCATGGAAACTCATGGAAAGCTTCCTTTATTATCCGAAAGATAAGGAAAGACCCCTGCTGCAGACTCCCACATACATCGATGTGCGACAAGAACAGAGAACTTACAGAAGAGTGGCAAGTGAACTTACCTAATTAGACATAAACACAATAACCATTAACGGCCATTTATGCACACGGGGACACATGATACAAGAACACGTATCCCTTATTGATCCAGATAATGGAAAGTAGACAATAATGGCCAAGCTAGCGAGTACATCACAGACTTTCCAGCAACTCCGTCTTCAAACCACCAACGGTAATAAGACCCTCTCCGACTCTGGGCACAAGGGTGACCACTATTTCATCGTCATCATCAGCTCCCAAATCCTCCAACAACTCTGTGATTCCCAATCTCAAGCATGTCTTCAGTGTGTTCATACCCTTATGCCTGTGGGGCACGTTCACAAAGCTCCCTGCGAACTCTGTGTTGTCTGGTGTGGTCTGTGACTCATCTTCGTCATTTATGTACACATCGAACTTGGCAGGCACGTCCCTTTCCACCTCAATCCCACTTATCACCAGAATCTCCTCAGCCTCTTCTTTCTCTTGGCTGGTTCTCGACTTATTCGGTCTCGCAACCTTTGTTGTAATCGCTTTGTCCAATACCAACGGGAATGCAACAAGTGGTGTCACTGATTTCTTCGTTTCAGCTGCAAATGCTTTCTTAGTTTGTCCAAAAGCCATGGCCACTTTGGTGGTTGACTTTTTGGGAGTGGGCTTACTTTTCAGCCAAGGAATCTCAACGTCTTCGAAGTCATAACCTAGCTTCCTGGTGTCAAGACAATCTTTAACTTTGACGCGAACAAGATTCTTGTTCTCGTCATAGAACCCAAAGGTGGACTCCAGGTAGTCAGTGTCTGATATGTCTTTGTTTCTTTTCTTTAGCTTCTTCCATATGTTCCACATTCGATCAACGTTGGAGTGATGAGCGTAGAACAAAGGATCTCTACCAGCTGAGTAGAAATTGCCCATATTTTCTCCGTTAGGCTGAGTGGGGTCACCACACCATATGTGAAGCTGAGTGTGTGGAGTTGTCTCAATTGTACCAGCTCCAGGGTCTGCCGCAGTACCTGCTCGATATGGAGAACCAAAAAAGAGGGTATTGGTCTTAGGAGAAGTCACCATTTGTCTATACATAACAGCAAAATTGGAGGCATACAATTTTTCTGCATCAGTTATTGGGGTCTTCTTTGAACTGTAATCAAGATCAAGCAAATACGGTGGTAAGTGACTCTGGTTTCGATATTGGTCGTACAATGGCGACCCAGAAGGAGTATAGACTGCTGGCATTTGCATGCCAGCGGGTGCATCCCAGTTCCAAAAGGGCATAGCAAAAGTTGGGTCATTTATCAGTTTCCCAAGGATTTTCTCGAAGAAATAGAGATACCACCTATGAAATGGGAAGAAGAGCCATGAATTGTGAATTTGGAGGTCCAAATCTGGATACCCTTCTTGGTGATAAGCACCATTGCAATAAGCACAATGGACATGAGCTTGTTGCGTGAAGCTACGTGGGTCATCTTCCGGTAAAGACCTCATAAGTTCCAAAGCTTTTGAGAATTTGGCTATGTACGCACCATCAAGTTTTTGTGCAGCAGGCCTTATACGGATTTTGGTTGGAGTAGCTGGGAGCTTGAAGTCAATGATCTTGGTAGCAGTAGGAGGGCAACAGTTCACCGGTTTGGCACCGGTTGGTAAGTCTGCTGCGCCACAGCTTGTGAGGTCTGGTGCGGAGATCGGAAGAGCAAAGGCAGAAGGGTCAGAAAGGGCACTTGCACCGGAGAGACCTCCAAGACCAATGAGGACGTCTCTTCTAGTTGCAGAGCTTAGGCTCTGCAAATCATCATCATCCCCGGTTTTGCACGAAATCCGAGGGATGTTTCTGTTTCTATTTCTGATTCTGCAAGCAGACAGTTGGGAGGTTTTGGGAAAGGTGGGACAAAAGGTGGAGGTGGAAATGGTGGAAGTTTGGGCGGTGAGTGGTGAAGAGAAATGAGAAGCCATTGTGTTACTTTAGCATGAAGTGTTGTGTGATCATTTGTAGACTGTAGGGTGTCGTTTTATAATGAAGTTGGTTCACAATTTTTAATTTCAGATCTTCTTTCTAATATTATGGTGTCTTATTGTATCCAATAAATTTCAGCTATATATTTATGTGGATCTCATATGAGACTCGTATGGGGCCTGCAAAATAAATGACTGAAATTTCATGAGATAGAATAAAACAGGGTAAAATTAAACAGAAGATCTGGACTCAAAATTTTCATCTTATTATCAGTTTTATGAAATATTTTGTCAAGAGGTACGACATTAATATTTATTAATATACAATATTAAGTTATATTTTAATATTTTAAAATAATATTAATAACACTTTAAATTCACTCAAACTTTTAATGATTTCGAGTATATGAGTTATCAATATTACTAGGCAATTGAGTATTAATGTAATTTTAAAACTAATTCTATAAAATGTTAATTAAGAGTATAATTTTCACTTTAATATTTTACAAAAATTCTAAATAAATTTTATCAGTGTCTCTATTATTATTTTTACTCTATTTAAAATAGAAAGCATAATAATATTATTTCAATACCATTAAATTATAAGATAATATTAAAAATAATAATAAGAGTTTATTTTTTAAAAAATAATTTCTAGTCATCAACATTTTATGCACCAGGTGAAAGAAAAACAAAGAAATGGCCAATGGGCAATGGGGAATCACATGGGAAACTGAAAAAACCAATCATGTGCGACCAACCAACTTTCAAACACGTTCGTCTTCATGTGAACATCTATGGTCACTCTCAGTTTAGCAATTAGTTGCATTCTCACATTTAGTTCTTTCTATTGTAGAATAATTCTCACATTCAGTCGTTGAGGGGTATTAAATGCTAATTAATGGTTGCGGAAAGGGAAAGAGATAATTTTAGGTTGAGATAATTCTCTTATTAATGCATAATCTTTTCAACTTCCAAGATTAACGGCTTCTTATGCTTATAAATTCATTTGAACCATCTTATGCTTTAATTTTTTTTTTTAACAATTAACATATGAAACTAAGATGCTCCAACTCCAAATTTGCAGCAAAAGATTTTTACAATTCTAACTTTTATGTTTTGAGTGATAAAAAAGTCAGAACTTCTAAGTCTCTTCTTTTTTTAATTTTTAAATTACTTATTATTTATAAAAAATATAATTAATAAATAATTTTTATAATTGTAATTTTTATTATGCCTATGACTGTAGTATCAGTTAAGAGAATTTTTTTAAATTGAAATTATTGAAAACCTATTTGAGGTCATCAATAGTACAAGAAATATTGAATGATTTAGTTATTTTATGTATCAAGAAAGATAAGTTATGATCTTGATAATATTATTAATGATTTCGTATTTAGAAATATACAATTTTTTTTCATAAATCATGATTATTTGGGTGTTT
This sequence comes from Erythroxylum orinocense, assembly GCA_025531955.1. Taxonomy (NCBI): domain Eukaryota; kingdom Viridiplantae; phylum Streptophyta; class Magnoliopsida; order Malpighiales; family Erythroxylaceae; genus Erythroxylum; species Erythroxylum orinocense. Next base: position 31,275,426 of record JANZLX010000002.1, read on the forward strand.
GTTAATGCAATTCTTTTAGTGTTTTGCAGTCTAATATTATTGTTTGATTCCTGTTATTACTATTTTGTTGTTACTTCTATTATTTTTAGTGATTTTATTGTTACTGACATTTGTAAGATATTATTAGCCAATGTTATGATCATTTAATATTTTGTTGAGTATATAGACTTATAATTTGAGTCACTTATTTATGTATATTAAATTTTAATAAATAAAAAACATTTTTAAAGTTTACCTATTCGTATATTACTGATTTATTAGAACCTTTTTTTACTTCATCTATGACTTATAAAATGTTAGGAATGACCCTAATAATACTATTAGTAGTAGTTGCCGGGAGTAATAGTATTGGTAGTAATAGTAATAATATTAATAATGGCATTAGTATTAGTAATATTTTATGTAAATATTTTCATTATTTATAATTGTGATTATCATCGATAAGCACCAAATATTCGTTAATTAACTTTCAAATTCAAAGAAACAAACTTAAACATGAAAGTAAAATATGAATGCAATTATATATTTTTAAGTCATCTCAACTTAATTAAAGCATTAGTGCTCTCTAATTTACAAAAAGGGTATGGCATGATTTGCACATGATGTACGGCTCATGTGTCAGAAGTAAAGTGAATTCTTTTTTGTCAAATTAGTCATTAATGCCTAGGACACGTATCTTTACTCACGTCATGTATGCACTTGTCGTTTTTCTTTGGCTAAAGTACGTTATCTGTAATGTGTACAAGCCCGCGTTACGACAGAACCACTCTCTCATACTACGTACGAAATATTGGGGTTTAGATTTTTCGATCAATTTTATGATATTTTATTTTATCTTATAAATTTTAACTATTTAATAATTCAAATTTTATATTTATTTATCTGAAGTTTACGCAAAATTTATATAAATAAATAATTAAAATTTTAAAAATAGAATAAGATATTATAAAATTAAAGAGAAAATCTTATCTTCAGATAATGGGTTGGACTTGAAGTATTCTTCTTAAAAAGACATGTTTAAATGTGTTCTTCGAATGGTAAATGTATCAGCCTTTTGACAAGATCTATGCATTACTGAGACCAGTCCAGATTTCCTAGACTAGTCTCGACCAGGGTGGTAGATGTCTATTCATGTACTGATGATTCTCTTTCCTGAAAGTTCAGAGAAGCAGAGCACAGGCAACAACCAAGAAGTTGGGAAATTTCTGGCACTACGCCTTGACTGAAAAACGTAAGAACTTGAACTCGAATTGTGGTAAAGAATACAGGTTTTTGTGAATTTATAAAGGCTTCAAACAAGCTATCATTGACATTAGAGATATTTCTAAACCTTCTTGGACTAAAATCTTGTTGATGTGTCATGCGATCCCGAAGGTTAGATCCTTTGTCCGGTTGGCTATTAATAATAGCATTCTAACTAGGATTCTGTTTTTTCACATGTTAAACCCAGTACCTTTTTGTGGCATTAATTATTCATTAATTATTTTTTAAAAAGTTTCTTATTCTAGGACATTTTTTTGTTTTTTGGTCAAAAGTAATCTAGGAGATTAATCCATGGAGAAGCTGTGTGCAATGCGTTCTTTCTCTTGGCAGGTTCTCATAATTCTTTTATTATCATCTTTTTATTGAAATACATTAGAAAATTGAGTTGGATCTGTTCTTGTGTAGAACTAAAGAAATATGAGAATTTTTTGTTCAATTTTTCGAAAGTTAAGATTACGTTAAATTTTATAATATAATTAATGCATAAGACATAATAAGCTAATCATAAATTTGTACTTTATTATAAATTTTGATCTTTTTCTTGTAGTATTTCTTGAATTTTTTTTTAAATTGGTTCATTGTAACTACTATAATTGTACATATACTCAACCTCTAGGGTATCTGCACAAATGAATTGAGAGAATTCTACAAGTGATATAGAGAGGGGTAGACAACCACAGCAATAAATATGACAATAAAACTGCAACTTAATCATGCATAGTCAACCAAAATAGCTACATTAATTTTCAAGAAAAAAGATCAGCCGATCACAGATATCACAAGATTTATCGTCATTAAACACTTCAATCCCATGTTTATCAGTATAAGTGAAGTATTTAAGCAGTAAACAAAGTAAATAACCAAATGAACTATGAAAAGATAAAAAATAATAGTTGGTTAAGTTATGAAAGTAACAAGTTCAGTAACAACAAGAAATAGAGCAACAGATGAACAGAATAAGCAAACAAGTATCGGGTGTGTGTGAAGGCGGTGGTCTCCTGCCCCCCTCAAGCTTCCCACATTAGCTCTTGCCTTCTGCTTCAACTTGTGCCGACCTAGATGCTTGCACTAACTCCCCTCTCTATTATGTTTCTCTCTTCTTCCCCTCAGTCGATTGGTCTCTACTTCCTTTCTCTCTTCTCCAACTTTTTTCTCTCCATTTGCCTCGGGTGTGTGTTGAGTGAAGAATGAAGAATGAAGATTGATCACCCGCTACCCTCTATTCCCTTTCTATTTGTTGTATGACTTTAAGTTTAGGGTTTCGAGCCATCACTCATGCACATGACACTTAATAAGTTGATGAATTAAAGGAAACAATGGGTCACAAAACTTGTCACGGTCGTGCCCTGTTATGTCACCACCGTGACTTACTAAGTCACCATCTTGAGGTGGTGACACTTGTCACCACTTTTTTCTTCTTTTTTATAATTTATTTCTCTTTTCATGCAAAATTTATATAACTTTCCCTTCAACCTTTATGCAAAATTTACAAAATAATACAATTAACATTCATGCAATATTTACTTCATTTCTACTCAATTAATCTCACATTTGAATCAAAACACAAAGATTTGTGACTAAAATTAAGATATGAAGGCAATTAAAAGCAATAGAAACTAGACACAACAATTTCTCACACTTAAACTATTCTTGTCCTCAAGAATATTAAAGAACACTAGGCTATAAAAGAATAAACAATGGAAACAACGATTTTCCCAAATAATAGTCATTGATATCAATGATCATTTCAATAAACATAACCTAAAAGCTTGAAACTTATAATACTCAATGAACAAGATATTCTTTGCATATTTAACCAAAATGAACAAGCACTTCAATTCAAAGAACCATCAATAAGGGTGATAAATACTCACTCCTCTCTCTATTCTCTTAAGCATTCAAAGGTAGGATATGATTCACTCATCGTTCATTTTATGTAAGGCATCTACCATAAGCTTGCTTACCAATCCAATCTTTACCACTCATATTAAGCACAAACATCAATCTGAGGTCTTTATTTCAGTTGTAATGCGGTCGAGCTAAGGGTAGGAAAAGGGAAAATCGCAGTTTAAAACCACAACACAAATTGAGTATTTAAAATAATACAAAACAATGAACCATAAAACACTCAATTCTTTCCTATCAATTAACAAAATTAATACTTCCTATTTTTACTTCTCTCCTCTTCTTTTCATTTTTGGTCATCTTCTCTTCCTTCCTTTTATTTTCTTTTATTTCTTTTTTCTTCTTGATTTTTTCTTTTTTATTTATTTTTACTAAATTTTCATTATTTATTAAGAACAAGATCAAGTTTAGAAGGGAACAATGTAGAGGATCAATACAAATTATTATAACCCTACCCATTCTTAACTCAAAAGCCAATTATATGCTATGATTCCCTTACACTTGTTCAAATAATTATTCTTTAAACCCAATCATACACATTCAAATGCTCTATTTGCATTATGGTAGGTACAACGAAGAGGATAAATAATTAAGGTCAAGGCTCATATTTTGGGTTTAAAGAAAGAATAGTTTCATGTTAAGGTCAAAAGGGGTTCACTAAATATAACATCATGGTGGCTTTTTAAGTTGTGTTCGTCATTTCAACGTTCTAATAAGATTATGTTATCTTAACTAGTATTTGTAAGCAAGTCCTAGAGTTCCTTAATTATGAAAGAACAATCTCAACAAAGAATACTTGAATTTGGTGTTTAATAGTTCAAAAAGGCTCAAGTCCTTACTAAAGAAAAGTGACATTCATCTATCACAACAAGTTAATGTCCTTTTAATTGAAATCCAAGTTAATTAGTCTACGCATGTAAGTATACTTATTTACTCATATTATGCATTTCTAATCCTGATTGAGTTCATTTAATGACCGTGCATCTCTAACTATTAAATGAAAAAAAAACAAGCATAACAAACACATTTTTTTTAATAATAACCCCCACTTAAATATCACACTGTTCTTAATGTGATGCAGAAAGGTAAAAGAGAGGTCTAAGATAAAAGACAAAAATTAACACGAACAAGGACAAGCATTAAAAACTAAAAGACATTAAACTGACAAGCAACAAAGAAAAAGATAAAAATATGATACGAATGTGGAGGTGATCACTGCGTTGATCTAGTGTAAAATGTAGTGTACTGCAACGAGGAATGAAGAACAACTATAAGGAAAACAGATAGAAGAGACGGAAGAGTATGCCTACGCACACAAAGAAAAAAACTAAGTTATGCCTACGCACACAAAGAAAAAAACTAAGTTAAGGTTCACTAAGAAAAATAATAACAAACAGATAATTGAAAAACAAACAGAAATTAAATAGGTCACTTCTCTAACGTCTTGTAGCCAGACACCTCAATGGTCATACTTAAGGTGGGTCGCTCAAGGTGATTAATTCCACTGTTTGTTTGACTTTATCTCCACGAATTTTCCAAACACTTTCTCAGTTGCATCCACTAACAGTTGGCCGCATTCATCACTCTCTTTAACAAAGTCTAACTTCTTTTCTTCTTATTCCTGCAAGGCAAAATCAAAATCCAAAGGATTAAACTGATCAACACGAGAGCATTCTTCAGAAACAGTAGTAGTAAGAATATGTTTAGCATTAAAGGTTGAAAACTCTACTGTTTCTCCCAAAACAGTCGTACTCAGTTTCCCGTTCTTCACATCAATCATGGTATTGGTAGTGGCCATAAAAGGCCTCCCTAGGAGTATGGTGTGCTCCTTTCCTTACTGTTTAACCTTCCCCATATCTAAAACTACAAAGTCTACAAGGACAATCAATACTCTAACCTTCACTAACACATCTTCCATTATTCCTTTAGGATAACGGATTGACCTATCAGCTAATTGTAAGCACATATTGGTAGGTTTTAATTGTCATAGATCCAACTTCTCATAAATAAAGTGAGACATAAGGTTTATACTCGCTCTAAGGTGAAGCATACCCTTAACCTCATCACCATTGCCCATTGATTTTTTAATGATAAAGCTTCTTGCATCTTTCAGTTTTGGGGGTAATTGATGCTGAAGAACAACACTTGCTACTTCCGAAACTATCACCTTCTCGTTAGGCTGAAACCTTCATTTTTTGGTGCTTATTTCCTTAAGAACATTACATAAGAAGGAATGATGCTAATCGCATCCAACAAGGATATACAAATGTTAACCGTAGAAAGCATTTTATACAAGTACAAAAACTTCTCGTCTTATTTCGATTCCTTAAGGCGGCTTGGATATGGAATTGTGGCTTATAAGGATCCGTTACTTTATGTAGTTTTTGTCCTTCACTTTCTTTGGTGTCTTTCTTAAGCTTTTTGCCTTTTTGAATGTGACTAGAAGAATCATACTCATTGCTCACCTCCTTCTGCTCATCTTTTTCCTTAGGGAGGCTCTCCTCCTCTTGATTAGCAACATCAGACATATTAGAAGGAATTTCAATATCAACATGATTATCAATCACCCTTCAACTTCTCATAATACAATACAACAAAAATGACATACGGTAACAGGTGATAAGTGAATGGTAACACTAATGATTATGCTATGACATCCCATGTTACTAAAGATATGATGCTTTAGTAATAGTTTTAACATGTTATTGTCGAGTTTAATATGACATTTACTGATAGCTACAAATATTTTTTATATTATATTTTATAAAAACTATTTGTAACATTTTTACACTGTTATATATTAACTTTTTGCAACATCATTAGCATGTAGCAGATATGAATTTTA
>JANZLX010000002.1:31281538-31302903 GCA_025531955.1 Erythroxylum orinocense
CTAAAGTGTTATTATTTTACATTTACTAGGGTAACTTATATGAAATGTTATTATTTTACATTACTAAGGTAACTCAAGTCAATTGTTATTATTTTATGCTATTAAGATAACTCATATAAAGTGTTATAAATTTATTTTTAAAGTAACTCATATAAAGTGTCATTATTTTAAATCACTTTCGTAACATCTTAAAATAGTAACCTTTTTATACTGTTTAGTAACACTTCAAAAAATTGTTATCAATGATAAATTATATGTTATAAAATCATAAAGTGTTACGTATCAAATTAAGAATCATAACATTTTAAGATATAATGTTACGATAGATAGGTGTTTTATAACATATTGTCAAAAGTGTTATTGTCTAGTGTTACTGTATGTCATTTTTGTTGTAGTGATAGTAATTGCTTGAGCTTACTCAAGTTGACTCGACAACTTTCATTTTTTATTGTTATGCATTTAAATAGCTAGTTGTTCTACTTGGATCTCAATCCTCTTATTGTTCATTTCTTAATTTTAAGTTGTGACCTAAATAAAAGCATTCAAGGTTTCCTCTAAAGAAGGCTTGCTTAGTGGGTTTTGATTTGAGGATTGCCATTAACAATAATTTGGCCTCTAAAAATTTTGGTAGTGTAATTGGGGTTGCATTGGTGGATTGTTGTTCTTCTATGAAAAATTAGGGTGGTTTCTCCAACCAAGATTATAGGTATTTAAGTATGGATAATTTTGTTCCCTTGGTTGAAAATCGATGAGTGAGTTTACGTGTTCCTCCTTATCTACAAAAGGTTCGCAAACATATGAACAAATATTAGCTCCATGACCATCAGTTCCACAATACCACACATCTATTGATTTGGAACATTTTGAGGTAGTCTCGTAGTTAGCATTTTTACGTGCCATGTTAATTCGGCTAATTGAATAGTCAATTCTTGATTTGAGCTCACTTAATGAACTCTAGCTCTTCTTCCCCTAATGCTCTTTTGTTGAGAATTGGCCCCCAACATTTCGAAGATTTTATACGTTTCTTCGGTTGTCTTTTCTCACACAGTTCCTCCCGCTGTATTGTCAATCGTGTACTGACATTGTTATGTCAATCCATCATAAAAGAACTGATTTTGCATATGAAGAGGAAAATGATGGTGTGGACACTGTATAAGCAAGAGTTTGAAATGTTCCTACGCCTCATGGAATGACTCTCCTTCGATCTGAGTGAAGGTTGCTATCTTCGTTAGCAACTCATAAATCTTTTGAAGGACTTGAATTTATTTTACACTTCCTCCCATGTAGTCAATAAGCTGGGTGGAAGGGTCATCAACCAAGCCTTAGCCCGATCCTTCAAAACGTATGGGAAACATCTCATTCTAAGTTGATCCTTGTCTAAGCCATCCGAAGGAAAGGTTTAAAGGGTAGTATAGAATTCCCGACTGAAGTTTAAAGGGTCTTCATTAGGAACCCCATAGAAAGTTGGCAGCATATTGTAGTGGATGTTTTTCAATTCATAGTGCCTAGTTACCTCTCCCAAACATATGCACGATCTAGCAGTACTAATTACTAGTCTAGCATACTCCTTTATGACTAAGTGCCTTTCACCCATCTTTGGATTTTTTACTTGATCTTCGCAATTGGGTTCCTCATGATCGTCTTAAAAGTCCGTTTGAGATCTTCGTATACCATGTATATTATCAACTAAAGCAATGAGTTCACTATCTAGGGATCTCCTTCCTAGCATAAACCAATTGAGTTCACTATCAAGGGTCTCCTAACTAGCAGAGATTAACTAAAAGCGATACTAAATTAATAAAAAATTAAATAAACACATACAACACAATTAATTTATAACAAAAACTAAATAAACAAATCACCGAAACTACACAATAAAACATGAATGCGTGTCGAAACAAACACAAACAAAATTAATTAGTAAATAAAAACAATAAAAATTAATTCAAGTTTAAACGCTTAACACCTCCCCGAAAACGGTGCCAAAAACTTGTTGGTGACCAAATAAGTTCTAAAAATACCTAGGCTATTCTACTCGTAAGTATATGAGGTAGTTGTAGTGATTACTTACGGTTGTCTCCCACAGTGGTGAAATTGGTCCACTTAAATTAACCTTGAACAAAAGAAAAAATAAAAATATATACAATCCTAAACACTTTATCCTAATTTGTTAAGTGAAGACTTTAAAGAAAATCACAAAATAGATTGAAAAGTAAACAAAATTAACTAGAAGCAAAGATGAATAGATTAATTGAAATGGAAGACTCTTGAGAATTAATTTTGCTAATTTAATCTCCTATGCATGATTAAAGGAAATGATTGGATAGTTATCTTAATAAAATTAACAGTTGGATACTAAATCAACTCGAATAATGAACTAATCTAAGTTTCACATTCAACAAGTTATTATCCAAATTAATGGAAACTCGACTACTAATTACTATTTAAGTTAATATCCTTCTAGTTATTAACCTAAGCTTTCATGGTTTCTCATTCCATATTGAACTTCTTCTGTCGATCCTTCATTTAATACTAAAATGATGCAAAGTTTGGTCATGCTATTACATCCATTTAGCTCAAAAACCACAACAGTAAATAAGACAAAATTGTAACTCAATCATGCATAGTTGACCAAAATAGCTACATTAATTCTCAAGAAAAGAGATAAGTCCATCACAAATATCATCAAATTCATCATCATTAAACACTTCAATCCCATCTTTATCTGTATAAGTGAAGTATTTAAGCAGTAAATTAAGTAAATAATCGAATGAACTATGGAAAGATAAAAAATAACAGTCGGCTAAGCTATGAAAGTAACAAGTTCAGTAACAACAAGAAACAGAGCAACAGATGAACAGAATAAGCAAACAAGGATCAGGTGAGTGTGAAGGCGGTGGCCTCCTGCCCCTCTCAAGCTTCCCACATTAGCTCTCCCCTTCTGCTTCAGTTTGTGATCACCCAAATGCTTGCACTGCCTTCCCCTCTCTACTATGTTTCTCTCTTCTTCCCCTCAGTCTACTGGTCTCTGTTTCCTTTCTCTCTTCTCTGACTTCTTTCTCTCCATTTGCCTCTGGTATGTGTTGAGTGAAGAATGAAGAATGAATATTGATCAGCAGCCACCTCTATTCCCTTTCTATTTGTAGTATGACTCTAAGTTTAGGGTTTCGAGCCATCACAGTTTAGGGTTTCGAGCCAGCACCCATGCACATAACATGTGATAAGTTGATGAATTAAAGGAAACAATGGGTCACGGGGGTGACAAGTTAAGTCACCGTATGAGGGCACTTGTCACAGTGGTGACAAGTTAAGTCATTACCGTGACTAACACCAATCACCACCACTACTAACATCATGATGCTAGTCACGGTGGTGACTTAGTGAGGTAGCGACACTTGTCCCCATTTGTCTTCTTCTTTTTTTAATTTTATTTCTCTTTTCATGCAAAATTTACGGGACTTTCCCTTCAACCTTCAACCTTTATACAAAATTCATAAAATAATCCGATTAAAATTCATGCAATATTCACACCATTTCTATTTAGTTTATCTCACTTTTGGATTAAAACACAAAGATCTGTAACTAAAATCAAGATATGAAGGCAATTAAAAGCAATAGAAACTAGACACAACAGATGTTACGTCATCATCGTTCATAACGATAAGGCACACGTGAGCTCTCTCTCCTTTTACTCATTTTTGGATTCACTTGTTTCATCCTAAGTGGAGGCTTTAAGTGCTTTCATCTTGAATTTTTCCTTCTTCTCCTTCTTATCATTTCTTTTAAATTATCGTCATCCTTGATTAGAAGGCATCGTGGCTTCATATGTTCGAGTTTTCTAAATTCAAAATAAATAATGTTAGATAATTTACGTTTTGAATCACCTTTACCTTCCTTGGAGTCTTTTATTTTGGAGAAATTATTTCTCTTCAAATAATTTTTAGATGTCATAGTGATAAAGGTGAGGTCTTCATTATCACTTCCACTTATATATGTGTCTTCTTCACTTGATTCCTCCTTTGAGACCTTGAATGCTAGGTCCCTTTTCTTTAAAAGCTTTGTCTCTTCTTATGTCTTTTGGATCCTTATTTTGTATGTAGAAAGAGAAATAAGTTCCTTTAATAGTAGTGTTGTTAGATTCTTGTCTTCTTGTATAGGCGTCACTTTAGCTTCTTATATCTTTAAAAGTGACATAAGAAACTTTCTTACCATTTTAACATTAGTACAGTTCTTTCTAGGTCCTTTAAGATCATTAATAATAGCAATAAATCTAATGTACATGATATATATACTTTCATCATACTTCATTTAAAACAATCATATTATTGTGTTAATATGCTAACTTTGTTCTCTTTTACTTGATTTATTACCTTATGTGTAATTTCTATAGTGTACTAAATTTTATGGGTCATTTCGCACATAAAGAACCTATTGAATTAATTTATTCATAATGCATATAAAATAGGATATGCACAACCCTACTGTTCAAGGATATTAATCTTTTGTCTTGAGGTTCCCATTCTTCCTTTAATTTGGGTGCCTTTTACTATCTATCTATATTTTTTGTAGGAATGAAGGGACCATTTAAAACTATATCACATAGGTCAATACTTTTTGACAATAAGAAAAATCTCATCCTAGTTTTCCAATAGAGGTGATCATTTCTATCAAAGAAAGGTATTTTTATTAATACTTTGTCTAGTTGTCCCCTTTGGTTAAATAATGATGATAATGCTCATAAATATACCATTAGATATTCACTATACGATTTGGTTAGAAATACTAGCCTAATAGACCTACTTTAATACTATTTGTTAGTCTCTAATGGAACCTAAGAGAGGGGTGAACTGGGTGGTCAAAAAATTTAACCAACTTTATATCTAATATACTCAATTAACAATAATTAATATGAATAATAATAAAGGTAATTGCTTAATATAAATCAACCAAATAATTGAACAAAATTTTAAGGATGATAGCAAAGAGAGAATTAAATTGATTTATAATGATTCGGACTATCTTACCTACATCCACGCCTAAGACTCTTCTTAAAATTTTACTATAATTCTTCTTTCAAGGCGAACAATAGCCTTTATACAATTTTTCTCAGCAAAGAGGAATCTCTTCATGGTGAAGAGGCCTTCAATCCCACTTAGAATACTGATCAAGTGTAATAAAATAATACCCCAACTAAATCTTATGACTTTAAACTCCCCACTTTATCACTTCATATTAAGTGTAATAAAATAATACCCCAACTAAATCTTATGACTTTAAACTCCTCACTTTATCACTTCATTATTCCAAAGAGGCTCACTTAGACAAATAGGAGACAATGATGATTAAATGATTGAAAAACACTTAGAAATGTATGTCAAAGACACCCAAATACTTTTTGATGCAAAAGCCAATGAAAAAACATATATTTATAGGATTTTATGACTTTTACTAGACATTGTAGCCAAAATTAGTTGTTACAACCACTAGTTACAAAGTATTAGCCTACCATTATAGCTTACTGATTTATTTACCTTATAGGTCAATATCAAGTGATATCAAATAAATACTAACAATTGGTATCACCTTTTTAGATATCAAATATGGAGAAACCATGATATCTTTAATAATTAAGTTTAAAAAATAAATCACTAAGAGCTCTTATATGAGTCAAGGAAAAAAAATGTATATAAAAGGTCAACTGTCAAATTAAGTAAGAAAAAGAAGTTAACCATTAATGATACATAAAAATAGGTAAGCACTTTCTTTCATATTGATAATATTTGACAATATTGGTCTAGCATATGTATTTTGGGGCAAAAAGCACTATTGTCTGTTCCTAGGAGAAGAAATATTATATATTAATATTTGAACTGGTAAATAAAATTTAAAAATATGTTATTTCTTTGACAAGCACTTGACATGTTCAACTTTCCCATATTATAGTGTTTTGAAAAGGGAAAGCAAAGGAAGTTATTTATCTTTCCTTTCTGATACTTGTAGCTTGATATACTATATACCCTTTTTAATATTGACAAAACAGGGAGAGAGAATGGTAATATTAAAACTTGATTCTTATAAATCAATGGTGTATTAATCTAAATTATTGTGAATTACATATTATAGAGGCAATCTATTTAATGTTATTTTTTAATGTCACCAAATTGTTAGTCATCATAAACAACAAGAGATTATTGAACCACATGAGGTTCTATTGTATAGTTTTGATGATAATATAACATGTTACTATAAATATTTTTATGTTTAGTAATATTAGTAAGTTAAATTATCAAAGATTCAAACAAAAGGTCAAATATCAAGTTTAACACAAGGGTAAAATAATCAAAAGATTAAAATGAACAATCTGGAGTACCAAATACAATTTAAGGGTGTTTTAAAGAAATTTATATATGATAAGTGCTTAACTTTTCATATTTTTATATCTACATTTGGTGCATTTCACTTGTTTATTTAAGTATTTTATTGTTTGTGGTAGGTAAGTTGTCCATATTGTGTTTTTAGGTTGTAATTCACTTATTTAGAGTAAAAGGGACAAATTGGGATGAGTTTGAGGCGATTTGGGTATATTTTGACTAAGTGACGCAGATGATGGAAAAGTATATAGGTACTAATAGCCTTCAAATTCTTTGTATCGTGTACTCTGTCCCAACTTATCCAAGCCATCCATTTATGTGAGTCCCACATAAATGGATGGCTTGGATAAGTTGGGACAGGGTACATAGTACAGAGGATCACGTCCCGCACTAATAAGCCAATATTGATGTCAGCATTCCTACGTTGATGTAAACACGCTTGTATGGATGGAAATATGCTTCTGTTTACATGTTTCATGCAAAATTAGTGGCTTTAAAGTTTCAAAGAGTTACTTGCCCATCAACATCCTTTTGTTCACATGTTGAGCTCATATTCATTTTTAATTCAAGAGTTTCATGATTTTTAATTAACATGGCCACCACCATTAATCTTGTGCTGATTCCCGTGTACCTCTCAAAACCTTAATTTTCAAGCTATATAAGGCAAAATTAAAAGGAAAAAGAAGAGGAGACATTTGGGAAATATAAAGAGAAATCTTAGAATGGCACAAAGTACGAAAACAACCGAGGAAACCATTTAAGAGTATAATTTCATTGATATATAGTGAAGTTTTTAGATATTTTAGGGATTTCAATCATGTCATCCTTAATTTCATATTTTTTTCTTTAGTTTTTATGTTATGTTTTTTATGATTATGAGCTGCATTGTTTTTGTTATCTATGATTGGATAAATCTTGGGATAGACATTATAGTGATTTTATCTTAATTTTATTTATTATATAGTTTTATTGAGATTCAATTATGTATTCTTAATTATTATCAAAGTAATATTGTTAGAATGTTGATTCATGTATGATTTCATGTAAATGAGATTGAGAATTCCAAGGTATTAATAGATCTAACGTAATTAAAAGGAGTTGCATTCAAACCTATAGATAGATCGATATAAATTTTTTACATTAGGGTCAAGAGAAACTTCGTTATGAACTTTCAAGAAAATTTCTTAGCTTTAGAAAAATTAAAATAAAATTGAATCAAGTTTTTATCAAAATGGGGCGCTTTATTACTTTTTTTTTGAAAATTTTAAATGAATTAGGCCTTAAAGGCATGTAAAATGTACAAGAGAACATTAACACTTTTAAAAGTATTAAAGACACTTTAATACTTTTACAAAACTTTAAAAAGTATAAAAAAAATAAACATACACAATTCACTCTCCCTATTATATATCATTCAGAATTAACAATATCTATTATTTTTTAACATAATACAATTAAAAATTCAAATATGATTTTTTTACAAAATAAATAAAAACATAAAAGGATTCATTGTTAAAATGAGTAAAAATAAATGATGGAACGTAGTTTTAAAAAATAATAAGCATTACAAACATAAAAAGTAACATTAAAGAAGTCATTTAAACATAAGATATCATTACAAAATTGAATATTAACTTATTTAACATAAGAAAGAAAAATTAATGATCAATTCACTTTGAATAATTACTTTCATATAAAATTATTTTAAAATAAAAATAATTGAAAAGGAAAGATCCTAAACTAAAGGCATCAATGTTATAAATATCATGCCAGACTTTGTTCTAGTATGGTGCGGTATAGTATTGGATAATATCAAATATCTTTTGAGATATTTTTTAAAAATTATAAAATAGTTTCTAAATTTTATAAAATCACAAAACAGTCCTTCATTATATTATGTATATAATTTTTTTAATTTACTTCGATCCTATCTAAAAAATTATAATGATATAAATAAAATATAAAATATTTATTTAATTTTATTAATATTCTTTTGACATATTTCATAAATTAAGATGAAAAAAGATTGTTCAACTCTCATATAAATATATAATTCAAAATAATAGAAAGCAAAAACATGCATTTATAATAAATAAATTTAATTTTAAATGTTATTTTTACATATTTCAAAATTTATAATAATTTTCACATATATATACTAAAAAGTATATAAATCGTAAATAAGAAATATATAAATTTTAAAAATATTTAAATTATGATAATTTAATATATTTTGTTATATAATCCGTAATCACTTCATGTATGTCTAATTAGAAAAATTATTTAATACATTCTTATTTGTATCTTTATTATTTATTAAATAAATTATAAACAACTTTATCACTCTTTTTATGTATAGGTAATTATTATTTTATATTGAAAATTTTGAAGTTTTTAATTTTGTCCTAGAATTTATTAAAATTAAAATCTTCACCATTATTTGACCCACTGCTTAAAATACGTAATGGATTGTTGATTTGTTTATGTAAATTTAGGAGTCCCATAGCCAAGAAAGAGTGGAGTTTGCCGCTTATATCGCATGGAATTTGTGGCGGTCAAGGAATAACTTCTACTGGTTTGCAAAATTTGTCCCACCGAATCAGATTGTACATCTTGTCACTGCCCAGATTGCTAACTGGCAGCGTCTCTCATGTCTGCGAGCTTCTGTAGGTATTGGATACGGTAGCAGTGTTGGTACTTCTAGCCACCCTATTTGTGTTAATCTTGAAAGCTTCAATTGGCAAGCTTTTTGTGATGACGCCTTGTTTCAAGTTAAAGATGCCACAGGGTGGTGTGGTATTTGAAGATGGTGAAGGGCGGTTTCTTCAAGCTTTATCTAGTCACTTTATAGGCTGTAAATCTCCGGTTCGTCATGGCCCACTACCCATCTAGCGGTTACATTTTTATTGATTGTCAAGCTTTATTTTCTGCCCTTAACTCTCAATCCTTAGACTTCTCTTAGTTTGATATTATTGTGTTGGACTGTAATAAATTATTAGAGCTACGACCGGATATCCATGTTCGATGGATCTGTTGCATTACGAATGGCGCTGCTCACTCTCTTGCTCGAGCATCCATTCAATTTTCACTACTGTATATTTGGGGAACTATTCCAGCAATTCTCCACTCTTATTATTATTAATTCAAGTGTGGGATCTTCTACTTTCAAAAAAAAAAGGCAACAAATATATGACTATTATTGTATTATATGTTATGTTTTTTATTTGTTTTGAGAAACTAAAGAAATTAAGATAATGAAATATTACTAGTTCGAAAGAATTGAAATTAGTATTCTTAGAATTTAGGCTCGTTTGTTAAACAACTGTTAATCTATTTTTCAAGTGATTGACCCATTTTTAGAAATCTTATTTAGCTAACTCAATCAGTTGTTTTGTGAAAATCTCTAGAACAAGAGCTTTTGGATCAAACAACTAATTCAGCTGTTTGGTAATGATCATTTTGCCCTCAGTTTATAAGTGTTGCTCGATTTATGCAGAACGTGACAATAAGGATAGATTATTATAGTTTACAACACTTATTTATATTGCTTTAAACTTATAAGTTATACTTGTATATAATGATAACATTATTATAGTATTAATAATATATTCAAAATTATTTATCTTTTATTGTAAAAATAATATTTTTAAAAATTTTAAAACTCACAATAAAAAAGATAAATAATCTACATAACAATTTTTTTTTCCTCTTCACCTATTGCTGTGAAGTTTTTCCACCTTTGCTTGCCGCAAGTTCTAACTTTTAAAGTTTCTAAAAGAATTCCTAATAATTAAGAATAAATGGGTAATAGAATACTAGAACCATTAGAGTTATAAACTTAATTTTTATAATTAAATATCTAAAATCTAAATTTTTATAATAATATTCACCGAAATACTAAAATATATAATATTTTAATTTTTATAATTTTTTTAAAATCATGTCCTCATAAGTTATTTTACACATAAATAGTTAATACTAAACATATAATTTTATCAAATTTTTATAACAAACAGTTAATACAATTTACTGATTAAATCAACTAATAAAATCAACTATGAACTAAATACAACCAGTTAATTATTAAACATAAATTAGTGACAATTTTATTCCAACCCTTGCTGTCGGCTCAGGATCTCCAAGGTCAGTTTTTAAAAGATTTGGTGTTATAGCTACGACCTACCTAAATTTAATATGCATTAACCCACATCCAAATATGGTTCCAACACTGCCAAGGAAATAATGTTGCGTCACATCAGGCCTTTAGAAAAAAATGCAAACCGAAACGGACAGTCGCACGAAATAGAATTGGATTTGATCGTTAGTTCGGTTCCGTTTAATGACTCAGTTTCTAGCATGGTCCAGCATTTTGAAACTCACGCCGAATATTAAATCAAAGGCTTTATTGATTATAGGTTTGATCGGTTTAATTATCAATTAAATCAGTGTAACGTCGTAATTATATAATAATTATATTTAATTATATATAATATTAATTATATTAAAAATATAAAAATATATCAAATAATATTAAAAGATAAAAATAAAAAATTTATTTAACTAGTGGTCTGGTTCAACCGATCAATTGACCGATTTTTACTGATTCAATTAAGAATCGATTTTTAAGAGTGAACTGGACCGAATAATCGACTGGTTACTAATTAAATTAATCGATGTAGTCCAATTTTTAAAACTATGCATGGGTGGATATGATTTTTGAAATTTATTACATCTAATGAACACTAATATTGATTACAAAACAGAATGTCGCAACCGACGGGAAGCAAAATGCATAGTTAGTTTAAGAACGTTTGATCTATTTTTTATTTTTTATTGAACTTTTTAATTTTAATTTTTTGTTTTTATAAACTTATCTGTTGGTAATAAAATATAGTTAATTACATATTAGATGAAAGTTAAAATAAATTATTTTTAGTAATTAAATTTATTTTAATCACTTATATAGTATTTATTAATAAGTTATCAATAAAAATAATTTTATTTCATTAAAATACAAAATTTTAAAATTAAATTTTATTTTAAATGTTGAATAAAAATTTTATTTAAAATTTATATATTTTCAAGAAATTTTAAATTTAAGCATATCTATTTATAACTATTAAATTAATTTACATACAAAAATTAAATAAAATGAAATTGTTCAAAATTTTAATTAATTAAATATAATATAAAATTAAATTATTTATAATTCTTGTTAATAATTAATATATATATTTAGTTGATAAAAAAGTAAAAATAAAAACTACATTTTATGATTCTCATAAATTTTGAAAATAGGAAGATAGTAAAACTAAAAATTTCAATAAATATAATTTTTACTAAAATTTAAAAATATAAAAAATGAAAACAAAGACTTGGTTATCTTCGGAAATTTATATGGAAGAATGATTAGGCTTAGTTTTACTTCCCTATATATTTCCGTACACAACATAGTAGGAAAATTAATTTGGGCTCTTTTTTTTTTTTTTGCACACTCAGGATATTTATAGATGAAATTAGTGACTAATCCTTTCGTTGCAGGAGCATCTTTAACATGAGAGAGCTACAGTTGATCCAGAAATTTACTACATTCTCAAGAATGAGATTTAAACCTCCAACTATTTAATTAAGTGGCAAAAGCATGTATTATCTACGCCAATTTATTGGGTTAATTTGGACTCATTTACAATAATACGTATCACTGTACGAACACCAAGAAATAGCCTGAATGAACCTTCTATATAGGGAAGCTTGTTAATACATATCACCCATTTACAACCCCAACAGCTTTTTCTCTATTCTGGCATTCTTATCCAAGAGCAGAGCAGAGAGTACTGTCTTATCATTTAAATAAAAAAGGGTGAAACGTGCCCACCGACCGTAATGGCTTCTGAATGATGTTGATCTGCACCTATCGGCCCACCACGAACAGGAACGAGTCATTTCGCTTCAGATACTCATAATCATTGAATTGTATGTAATTGCCACGGTTAACAACAATCAATCATAGTTTAGTAACTCCAAATACTCCTTCAAATCCTGTCTGCTAACTATTTGTCTCACATAAATAAATGACTAGGTGGAGTAGCACAAAATTGAACCCGAATAGCTGGCACATAAGATCATATCCCTCCAAGTACTTATCTGATTGAAATGTCAAATCAAAATTGCCTGTCTGCCGACAAAATTGCTGTCGTCGCGGGTTTTGCTGATGTAGCTTCAATCTGAACAGAGTAAAGAGCACGTGTATAGTACTGTAAGTGTCCCATCAATCATGATAACATTCAATTTGCATCTTACTTTATAGACAAATATAAAGCAAACTTAAAAAGTTTTATTTGAAAGAGTCGTTGTAATATAATTTTTATTTAAAATATTTAATTAATAACATATAGGCATTTTTTTATAGAGGTTAATTTAGAGAAACCGTCTGATTATTGATAAACTTTTTAAATTCTTATTGTAGATTATCTAAATTAAATTAAAATATGTCACTAATTATTATAAATGATAACTACTTCAAGCTACACTTTAAGGATAAGGTGCATATGATATTCTTTCATTTGCCACACTTTTTTTTGTTTGGTAGTTCAAAAGATTTTATACATAATTATAAAATTGATTAATTACTTCCTCTATGTTTGAGCTGAGCTGTTCCATAACTTAGGAGATTAATCTGGAGTACACACTCCCAACATCCTTGGCTTCATCTTTGAAAGATCTAGCATTCCTTCCAAACCGAATATTGTAAACAGTAGTTGAAAGAAGGATTGGGAAGATATTAATGTCTGATGTTTTGGTATTGGAAACAAGATTAAACCAAGTGAGAATGGATTGAAGGTTTGGCTGATTATGGTACTTTAAATGAAAATGTAAAAGGCATTGGTCCCAAACAAATTTAGAGAATTTACACTTAAGAAACAAATGGTCAATGGTTTCATTATCTGAGATACACAAGGAACAGTGGTTAGGAGTTTGAAGGTAGGGAAGTTTGTCCCGGATTTGTAATTTTTGAAGGAAAGCAAGCCAGTAAGCCAGCAAGCCAAAGTATAAAAGAACACCTAGGTTTACTACTTTTAAACCATACTAGCTTGTGCCAAGGAACTTCCTATAAAGGTGGTCTCAAGAATTTATAGGCTGAACCATTAATATACTGTCTTGTAGAGCTAGCTAGCCATTCTAAACAATCAGATTAGAAACTATTTGGATGGTATCGAGATGGTTCAAGGTTTCTAATGAACTCTATGGATATCGCTTGCCATCTCCATCATCATTGTTGATAACTTCAGAGACTCTTGCTGTCATTTGAAGCTCCGAGCCATTGATCTCTCTCGGAAATGAGAAGTTCTTTAGTATTCCTCTTAGGAGCTAAGGATCTTGCCATAAAAGAGTAGAAATACCATTTCCAATCCTAAATTTGAATTGGTTCCCCATTTTGTCCCTCATAAATAAAATTTTTCTCCAACTCCAAGAACTATTATAGGTAGGTTGGGCACTCCATAAGTTGTTCCTTCTTAGAATGATGGTATGCACCCACTTAACCCACAGAGCCTCCCTATCTTCAAACAAATTCCAAATCCTTTTCCCTAACAGGACATGATTCCATGTAGTCAAATGTTTCACTCCTAAACCCCCCCTCCTTTTTTGGTCTACTAATATCACACCACTTTACCTTGGCATGAGATTTCAAATCTACCTTCTCGGCCAACAAAAAATTCATAAGTTTAGTCTCTATATCCTTAAGAATGGAAGAAGGGATGATGAAATGGGTAGACCATAACACTTGGAAAGAAGAAAGGATAGAAATTATCAATTGGATTCTACCAACATAAGAAAGACTTTTATGAGTCCAATTGTTTATTCTCTTATCTATTTTGTCTAATGGGGGAAAGCAATCCCTCCTAGATAACCTACCTGTTAAGAGAGGTACCCCTAAATACCGTATGGGAAGAGTGCCTTGCTTGAGACCAGAGACAAATTCCATTCGATGATTTAGATAGGTCACATCTGGAGATAGAAAAAACTGACTCTTAAAAGGATTCATGTCCATGCCCGAAAACATAGAGAAGGTATACAAACAATCAAGCAAGGTTTGAGTAGAAAACAAATTCGCATGACAAAATATCAAGAGGTTATCAGCAAACAGGAGATGGGTGAGTTTAAGGCCTTGGCACCTCCAATGGTATTTGAAGGAAGGGTTATTATTTATACAAGCTTTAAAATTCTTAGAGAAAACTTCCATACAAATTATAAAGAGGAAAGGTGATAATGGATCTCCTTGTCTTAAGCCCGACTTACCTCTAAACAATCTAGAGGGTGTTTCATTGATCAAAATTGAGTAAGAGGGAGTGGTTGTGCATTCTTTAACCCGGTCTATGAACTTCAAAGGAAGGCCTACAGCTACTAGAGCATTAAGGAGGAAATCCCATTAGATAGAGTCATAGGCGTTTTGAAGGTATACTTTAAAAGCATACCTCTTCTAATTATTGGAGAGGTGATAGTTCTTGAAAATCTCTTGGGTCAACAGGATATTATCCCCTATTCAATGGTTCTTAATAAAAGCACTTTAATTGGGGCTAACAATGTGAGGAAGAATCTCTCTGAGCCTATGTGCTATGATTTTAGCAATCACCTTATAGAGCATGTTGCAACAAGAGATAGGTATATAGTCTATCACTGTTGAAGGGTGAGCATTTTTGGGAATGAGTGAAATGAAAGTGGAATTAAGCTCTTTGAGGAGTTTTCTATGATGGAATTTTTTTTTGAATGGATCTGGTAACTTCTTCCCCTATTATATGCCAGGTTTGTTTGAAGAAGAACCTTTAAACCCATCCAATCGAGGAGCCTTATTAGGATTAAGGGAGTTGAATGCCTCTCTTATCTCGTGAGCTGAAACTTCAACAATAAGAGAATTGGAAAGATTTTCAGACAAAGAATGAGGGAAAAGATTTTCCACAAACTCTTTGGATGAGTGAAGAGCCTTTTTATCCCCAATAGTATCTTGAAAGTATTCAAGAAACTGATATTGAATCTCTGCTAGACCTACTATCCTGTTCCCATTTCCCACTTCTAGAAAGTGTAAGGAATTTTTGTTTCTGTTGGCTAGGAGAGAATTATGGAAGAATTTGGTGTTCCTATCTCTTTCTTTTAGCCATTTGATCCTAAAAGACTGTCTAAAGAAAGATTCCTAATCCTCTAATGCTCTAAATAACTCAATACTGGCCTTTGACTCCTGAGCAATCAGATTAGAGGACTTAGGAAAAAGTCTCATTTGATCCTAAATGTTATTAAGAATAACTTGACAATGCTCTACTCTGGTATTAACATCCCCTATCTGTTGAGAATTCATGATTTTGAGAGCTTTTTTGACCATCTTAAGCTTAGACACTACACAATACATAGGAGTTCCCTGAACTTGAGAGAACCAAGCATCCTCTACAGTTTGTAGGAAATTGGGTTGGGAAGCTAGAAAATTTGAGAACCTGAAAGGAGAGGTTCTCTTCTGTTGATTAACATCAGCCTAACCACTAATGGAGAATGGCCTGAGATGTTTGGGTTCTGAATAACACAATAAGAGCTGAGAAACCTAGTGCTCTAAGCTGAGTTAATGGGGGTTTTATCTAACTTCCTAGCAATAAAGGATTCTCCACTTTTTTTATAGCTCCAAGTAAAACTTGGACCACTTGAGTTTAAATCAAACAAACCATTATCCCCTACACACTATCTAAAATCACTCATCCCACTTATGGCAGAGGAGCTAGAGGGATTGACCTCATGAGGAAACAAGATTGCATTAAAATCCCCTGCAATAATCAAAGGGGATTGACCTACCGAAGAGTTAATGTTTGAAAGGCCAAACCAAAGGAACTTCCTGTGATTGACGTTATTAGGCCCATAGACACAAGTCACTAATAATGAATCAGAACAGTTCCTAGGGGTCAATTCCAAGTGAATCAATTGATGAGTAGAACTTATGATCAAACACAAAAAAGTATCTGGATTCCAAGCTAGCTCAATCCTAGCATTCGAAGATTGATCGACATTGCTGTAATAATTCTATCTAGGAAACAATGAAGTAAAAACATTATGCAAATAGGAATGGGATCCAATTCTAGATTCTATTAAACAAACAAAATAAACTGATAATCTTTTAAGCCAAGCATATACAGCGAGTTGTTTTTTTGGGGTTGTTTAGACCCCTCACATTCCAAAAAACCAAATCCATACACAACAATCCAGAAACCAACATGCAACCTACTTCTATTTCCTCCTATTTTTTCTATTTTTCCTCACTGTAAAGTCCCCCTCTACCCCTCCTATAGTACCAGGACTATTTGGAACCAATTCAGGATTAGGAGAGGAAGAGATACCTAATTGATTTACAATAGAAAAGTTGGACTCCTCAAGGTCTCCACTGAGTTCTTCTTGCATCTGTTGATTTTGGTTCAGGGGAGAAGGACTCCCAGTAGAGATTGTATCTATACCTTCTTGCATTATCATCTCAAGAATATGTTCCTGTTGTTGGAGACCTTGCTCCTTGCATTGCTCATTAGAACTATCTGGTCCTCTAATTACCCCCTTACTTTGAGTTGTTTTCTCAGAGATGAACTCTTGTGTCTTTTGTTGCTGTGTTGAAGTGTTTGATATCTTCTCCTTTACCTTCTCCAACTCTTGTTGTAAACCAGTCTCAAATACTTTCCCTGTATGTGCCCATTCCTTCTTTTGCTCTTGCTGGTCTGGCCTCTGTTCATACTCGATCTTGATTTCCTTAAAAATTATTTTCCCCTCCTTACTGTACGTGGCCAATTGGAAGGAAGATGGCCAACTCCTATATAGCTCTAGCTCCACACACATACGAGCATATGCTATCTTTGACATCCTTGCTATTTGCAAATCCATTAAGAGAGGACGTCCCACAGCACTAGCTATCCTACCCAACCCTTCAGTATTCTAGTATTCAACTGGAATATTATGAAACCTTGCTCACACTGGAGCATACTTGACCTCTTCTTGTTCCCCTCCATTCAGACACCACTTCCACATAAATAAGGGCTTCCCTTGGATATGTTAAGGACCCTTGTCCAATACCGAATTCAAGCCTATCTCAAAATCAAACTTAAACAAGAAATTGTTTGACCTAGTTATTAACATCTCCTTTAGCCCAAACTCTATCCAAGACGTAGCTAGAGCTCTCTAGACCACTGGGTAAGTTGGCTTTTTTCCTATAAAAAAGCTTATCAAAGCTAACCTGAACTTTGTAGCTCCCTTCTTAGCTAACTCCGGAGGGGGAATGACGTAGATCTGCTCCTCCTTGATCTTTGGGAGGTAGTAGGTTAATGCATTATCTTCTGAGGTACCCTCTATACCTTCCGAGACAACTGCCTTCTAGGACCTAAAAGTCCCAGATTTTTTAGGGTCTAGGGGTCAGGAAGATAGTGCAGGGGCATTTTCTTGAGAGTTATTCTTGGATGGAATTTGGTTAAGGTGGTAGGTAAGGTTCAATTTTAGAGGAGGATTTTTTGTCAAGGTGGGGAAGATGGTGTTTGGGTCAGTGTTTTGGTTTGGTTACGATTAGGGTTTTTAGATTTTTAGAGAGAGGAATGTGCAAGAATTAGGGTTGGTAAAGGAGAGAGAGGGGTTCGAGTATAGGTAGGGGAGGAAGAAGAAGCCATAGAGGGGGGAGTGGATGCTCGTCTGTAATCTCAAAAGTTATGGGTCTACGCTTGCCTGAAAACGCTCATCGCTCATCAGTCTCCTGAAATTGTTCATCACTCTCTTTTTGAATGTATAAAAGAGTTTTACAAAATATGAGTTTTACAAAATTCTCAATTCAAACTTTTATAAATAAGAATCATGGTGGTTTTATACTAAATAATGTAAATAATTTTTTTCCAATGTCAAAGAATATTTTAAAAAAGTGGAGAAGATCGTCCTTATAAATAAAATGATAACTTTATTTTGTTCATGAAATGAAACAATATGTCAATAAAATTTATCATCTTGACTATAATAAAATCATAAGTCTAAGCATGAAACTTATAATCAAGTAGACCGATCTCAAGCTTTGCATATGATCCTTAAATGAATATGCCATAAATTATATGCTTGATAATATAATCTCTTAAAACTAAACACTTTACCATACTCTTTATTTAATTTTCGCTTTATTGTCTTTGAGAAGAAAATTGTAGTTGAATTATCACAATAAATCATTAACAATTGTGAAATACTATATACAACTGTCACATTTGTTATAAAACTTCTTATCATGATAAGTGCTATTGTATTATAGTACGTTATAAAACTCTACTTTTATATTGGAGGAGGCAACTATTGTCTTCTATCTTGCAAATAGAAAAATATACTCAAATACAAACTTTTTATTTTCATCTTATAAATTTTGAGGTAAAATAGCTTATAATCTTCAAGTATAGAGAGTGCTTATATGAAAGCTTATAATTCTTGGTTCCTTATAAATGTCTCATAATGTTTTAGTTTCTTTCTAATTTTTGAATTAGGTGGGTCCATTCCTAAAGTTTTGATAATTATAAAATAATGAACTACAAATGAACTTTTGATTTAAGTGTAGAAGGAACCAATATTTCATGTAACTACATATTTGAGTATTTTTTGAGTTCATTACATGAAAAAAAGCTTAAATTCTTGAATGCATCCATAAGGCTTAGCTATGCTTCATTGGAGGCTTGTTCTAAGTTGTTTTGAAGTTATTTGAAGAATTCTAAGATATATTTTTTCAAAGGAACTATCATAAGATCAAAAATTCTCTTTGGAGATAATTATGTTTGAGTGATCGAACAGATAGAGAAGTTGACAATTGCTATAAATAAGGATTTGATCAACTGAACCAAGTTAATAAACTAAACTAGATTTCATATCTTAAGGTTAATTGATCATATTTTGTTCCATATATCCTAACAATGACCAAAAAGTGAGATCAAGTATAAGAAGTCTTCTATGGAGCAAAATACACAGAAGGAAAATAAGAAAAACAAAAAACTAAATATTTGAAGTTTTGCAATAGATTCAAACTTATGTAACTATTATGTTTATTTCTAGAGCGCGGTTTGTCTCAAGTCTTGAAAAAGACAAGTTTTATTATTTTACTCTTCTGCCACCTAAAAAGATTCATAGTGGATTTGAAATTCCTAAGCTAGATTAGAGAGCAAACGTAGGTTAAGGGGGATTGAAATATGTCTTTTAGTATCTCTTTAATTATTATATTGGTCTTGAATAATTGTCATTGTCTTTTTTATGTGTCTTATGTTTATGTGAATTGCTAGGAGATATAATTCAAATTTTCAACAAGATACTTGATAGTTTAGAGCTATGAGTTTGAAAAGACTAAGAATACCTCATTAGTGAATTTTTTTTGTTTTCTCTAGCTTAACAATTCTATATACCAAGTTTCAATAATTTTTATAATAATTATACTTTTTTTGACATTCTATGTGTAACATCCCGTCCCCATATTAGGGGTTAGGATCCGAAATTTCAGTACATGGGAGCTCAAAGAAAGATTAGGAAATGCATTTTTCTTGCTCATGCATAATGTTAGCATATATGCACATAAATATTGAATGTTCGCACAAAAAAAATAGTACATGCATTCATTGACAAATTTCGGGTATAATTGATTTTAAATGTGATCTTATTGAAAATGAGAAGTAGAGGGAGTAGAAAGAGTGATCTTGGTATGACTTTTGAGAAGGAAAGATGTAGAAACCAAATTGGTAGTGATCGGGAAAAGGTTCCTCGAGTGTGCTTCGGTCTGTTAGCCATAACGTTTTCTATAGTTATCCAAACGAGATGATTCTTAATTTGGATTAAAATAGAAACGTATGGCTACATTTCATATGAAGACATCGAATTTCAATTCTGTCTCTAAGAGTCTCAAAAAGTTGTCATGAAGTTAAGATTTGAGTGCAGTACATTGGTGTACGAATGAAAATTTCATCTTTGGACACTTAAGGGCAAATTTGGGATTGATATAAATATATTTTGATAAAGTTTCCTTCTAGACAGTTGTAGATCTTTCTTTTATCTTTCCAACGGTATATAGTATAAAAATTTTAGATATCGGAGTCAAAAGTTATGATTCTTATAAGTGGAGACATTCTGGGTAAAAATCAAACGCAAAAAGTGAACGATTGAAAAGTGAACAATTGAAAAGTGAACGATCGAAAAGTGAACGATCAAAAAGTGAACGATCGAAAAGTGAACGATAGAAAAGTGATCGATGGAAAATGAAAGATGGAAAAGTAGACGATAGAAATGAGACGGAAGAATGTGAGACGATGCAAAAGTGAGACGATACAGAATGTAGACGATAGAATTGGCCTTTGAGGTCTTCATGAAAGTTGTAGATCTTGAAGTCCTCTTTCCAATGGTCCAAAAACAAAATCAATCCGACATTGTTTGTGAAAGTTATAGAGACCGTACCGAAATAGGTTCATTTTGATTGAGGTCGTAAACATGGTTGCTTCTTTTGACCATAACTTCTTCTCTAGACCTCCAAATGATTTGATTCTTGAACCATTGGATTCGTAAGACATTGATCTACATATAGACCTAGAATAATAGCTATCTGAAATGAATGGAGAAAGATTGAGTGAAAAGAGTGAGACAAGTACAGTGAGTGTGTTTTTAAAGGATATGAACTGGTGTTATTCCACTGAACATATTTCGGTATTTTGATGTTTTCTGGATCAATAGAGGTCCAAATGAGATGATTTTTATTTTGAGGCAAACTAGAGACATGGAGCTACAAATTGTATGAAGAACTTGGAATCTAATTCAGTCTTTAAGATGTTTAAATTTCAGATGAAAGTTGTGTATAGTATACTGTTTTGGACAAGAACGATCAAAAAATGTTTGAAGTATATCTTTTGAATCACTGAACCAAATGGAATGTTTTCGGTGGCATTAGAAACTTAAGACAATGGGGGATATTTTTCTAGAAGAAATGTTATGTCA
>JANZLX010000002.1:31303003-31317979 GCA_025531955.1 Erythroxylum orinocense
TAAAGTGTTTGTTATTGTGAAAGGGCCCAATTGGCCATATGGGAATTTTGTAAATTCCACTGTATGATTGAAAAGGGATTATGCCCTATTTGATTATGGTCTTCCGCATATTGTGTTTTATGTTTCAAAAAAAAAGTATACCAGTTTTCGACTGAATGAGTGCTTTAGCACGCCACCCTCGTGGGGCACGGACTTGGATATCACCATCGATGTCGGGTTCGGGTCTTGCGGGAGTGGTGTGCTACATTGTGTGCCTCTAGTTGTGTTACTCACTTTGTTAAATCTCCCTGTCCCTCTCTGATGTTCTGCTACACTCCCAAATTTGCTTCATGAACCTCTCTAATTGGGCAATCTTTAGCTAGTCTTGATATGGGGGCTGTAAAAGGTTGGCTAGGAGTACTTGTGTTAGCTAAAGAGTCGTCTTGTCACTCTATTGCTATAGCATACCACTCCCATAGGACATATACCCAACATATTGAAGGATATTCGAGAACATACTCTACGAAAAATGGCACGTTAAGACCGTTAAAACAATTCATTTTTTTATTTTTTAATCCATCTCACATACCATAAAACATTCCAATAATCATATTGTCCCATTTTTATTAAACATATATAGTCTAAAATGTCATTGCATTTCCAAAATTCACATGTACAATATACATCAGTTGAGAGATACAATCCTTGATACAAAATACCTAAGACATTTTTAGGTACAACTGATCTCGACACTGATCATATCCAATTGCAGAAGTTACTTCAACTAGACTAGCTAGGTCTCCTCCGAATTTGAAAATCAACGTTGCAATTTTGATGAGTTTGCGAACTCAATAAGTGAACCTTCATTGATTATTGCTTGCATTTAGGATTATTTTAAAGGATTTGATACTTAATTTGAGAAGCATCACCATTTTAGGTCTTATTTCTACCTACATAAGGACATTGGAGAAGAAATGGATCAAATTGAAGCCATTTTGGAAGAATTGGAGAAAGACCTAGAATACAGCACTAACACACCACCTTGTTTAGGATCATCTTCAAACGTGGTCTCTTCTATTTCTCCAATATACCTTATACACTCTTGTGTTGCCTTTTAAATGAAGAAAACAATACCCTACACAATCCCATGTAGATCCCTACGTTGTCTTTATTGATTTTTAGGGAATATCTCAAAAAACATGACCATATACATAGACCTATGTTAAGGACTATATATCTCAGTAAAATTTAGTTTTTTGGGTTTTATAAAAAAAGAGGCAAAAAATTGAGAATTCTTTAGCCAAGAAACATTTTAAAGTTATTTTATAGCTATTATGCATTGGTTTTGATCATGACTATATTATTCTCTAAGGATATAGCCATATTTCAACAATAATTCTTTGAAGATTCAAGATTTAAAAATAATGACTTTATTATCTTATTATCTTTATTGTTTTTTTATACTTCTTATGCAATTATAAACTAATTGGGATATAAATTTAAGTAGGATGAACCTAGGATATAATATACTTTGATTGATTTCTCATTTAATTAATTTCTATTTTTTTAGATTTAGCCATATTTTTATATTGGTTGGATGGAAGGAGAGGATTTGAAAGATTTGATATTTGATTCATCGAGATTCAAGAAATAACATTTATACTTAAGTCACGGAGTGGATAAAAAGGGTTAAGCATGACTTATTTGAGAGAAAGTTCTAAGATCTTCCTAGGTTAGAATAAAACCTATTAAGAAAGTTCATATAATGAATTAAAACATTCTTAGTTGTCTAGATTCTAAAGAGATTTTGGTTGATTAAACTATAAATAAGAGTTGTATGGCTCGAGAGAGAATATATATAAGTTGTGGACTCTTGCTAGTCCAAGAAGTTAGAGTAATTCATTAAGCTAGAGTAAAATTGAATATAGTAAAGTCCTAGGATATTTCTCTTAAATTTATTTAACTCAATGATTGATGTATTCTTGATCATTGCATTCTTTAGTGTTTAGATTTTATTATTTGCTTTATTTTCTCGTGGAATCATCTATAATCTTTTTCATGGCTTGTTAAGTTTATGAATAATCATTAGTTAACTGATAGTCTTTATGAGATCGACATACTCGCCTGTGCTTTTACGATTAAAACAATTAATCATCTAGCTTCTTCAATAATAGCTCCTGCATTATACTCTTTGAATAGACTCATCTCAAGGTGTTCTGGTTAGACCTAGTAAGGCATCACTCTTTAACTTTCCTAGAGCCTCTTTTACTCTTTGGCTTGCAATAAGAGAATGCCTTACTACCAAAGATGGAGTCTATTTTGGCTCCTTTAACAACTAAGACTGTCTCCTTTGCAATACATTTCAAGAAAATCTTAATCATCTCTTTTTTAAGTGCCTTTATATTAGGAACACTTGCCCCTTAATTATATAATTTTGCAATCTGCAATATGGAGCCAACAACTAAAGGCAAATCATCATATAAGCTAGTAAGACCAAGCTTAAAAGCAGGGATGATACCAGAGTACTTATAATAGCATTAATCTGTGCAATTTATGCAATTTGGAGGGAGAAAAGTAAACAGAATTTCTCCAACAAAAGCGGGGACTCTCTCTCCTTCATGAGGAAGACAATATCAACTATAAGAGTAGCACTTATTGCTAGAAGTTCTATGCCAAACATTAGTTACAACCTAGCAAAAAGATGGAACATTTAGAATGGAAGAACAAAACTCATTCTAGTGACCATTCTGGTATAAGGACAAGCAAACTCAGGAGGAGGGTAATAGTATTCCAATGTTCCTCGTCCTTGTCATTCCAAGCATAGGAGCTGGTTTTGTGTTCTACTAACTTTCAGTATTGGAAAGAACCTCGGTGACTCTTGCTGCACTTTTCTCTGAGGTACCTCTAGAGCATAAGGCTCGTACGAATTGAGCAATGGTGTTTAACATTTTTCCGAGGAAGCTCCTTAGCATATAACTTGTATTCTTTGGAGCACTTCTTCTGCAGCCTGGTAACTCAATACCTTGTTCCTAGATCATGCATACTCTTAATTTATCATTTAGATGTTATGACAAATCTCACATATACATATACATACACACGAGCGTTGCACCACCGATTAAAAAAAAATGCTTATTATTATTCATTAATAGCATTAGAATTAATATATGATAAAAATAAACATTCATATAATTAAATAATTTATTAATAAATTCATATAAATAAAAAAATTTATGAATCGATATTACTATTAAGAGTTAATTTATAAATTTGTTAGGACAAGAAATATCAACAACGAACTGCTTCCATAATTTTCACTGTGGATAAAATGTGGAGCAGCTGTAATGGTTACATGTCGATTGTCAAAATATACACATACGACAATTGACACATAAGAACAACGATCAATCTACATTTGTCTAAATCCTATCAACCAAAGGCAACAAAACTGGTCATCCCAATGCTAAAGCAAGTGATGCTTCCTCAATTATAAATGATATGAAACTAATGTATCTTGCTCCAAGTGACTCTCTCTACACGACTCTTACCCACGCTCCGCCGCACATCGGACACCCATAGGCCCATCTACTGATCCACCAGACCTCCCGCTCATTTTGATTGGGCGGATTGGCAGCACCTGGTGTAACCAGGGCTGAAGTCTGACGCAAACACCTTATGCACTGTAATTGATGACATCATAATAATAAAGTTATGCCAAAAATTAAAAAAAAAATAAATATAGCAAGACTCTGACATCACACAAACCTACCTTGTACCAAACTCCTTCAAGACCTGTCTTCCACACAGCAGTAACAACATCTCTACGAGAACCCATTATTCCGAGATACGCCCCCAACCCAACAGATGTATTTAACCCGAAAGCTGCATCTCTTTCAGATATTCTGCGTTTTCTTGGCCATAGACTTAACGATCCATCCTGAACTCCATAGCTTTCCAATGAGCTCAACAAGTCGAGTGAATCTGCAGATCCACTTGGCTTGGGAGTATCATCGCCAGCACCCACATCTTCTGGGTCAGACCATGGCCCACCAAACATATTCCGCCTATGCCACTCTTCTGATGGAGGATGAAGTTCTAGTTCACGAAGTAACAGGCCAGCTGCATCAGCACCTCTAGGCCGGGGCATATTCTGTTTTTGACGTTAAACAAAGGGAATATGATAAATCCAATTTACTATATTTGGCATAGAAGGCTTAATTTGCCAATAACGCTAATAAAAATAAATATGACTCCATCCAAATTCAATAATTGCTTAAACCAATCGAAGATAAAAACTTCAACCCACGACAGGATTTACATTTAACTCTCCCCAATCCTACAAGGAAACATAACATTAAAACTTTAATCCACCACAAGATTTACATTTTAACTCTTTCCAATCCTGCAAGGAAACATACTCCTAGTATGGACTTCTTGAAATTTAAGTCCAAAAGACAAATTACAATTAATATTGTAATCTCGATATCCTCGAACTTTGATGCAACCTAAAACTACGGCATAAAACCTAAAAAGTCACTGTTCCAGAATTAAATTTTCAAAAAGCTAGGAAAAAGATAAATTCCTACGACCATGTACCAGAAATCCTATACTAAATTTTGTATTAGGAGAACCCAAACAACAAAGTCAACAAAAACATGCTAACAGAATAGACTCAATGTACTGCAAATCTACAATTACTGTCAAACATATGTTCCATCCATAAAACAATATTCCAATCGTTCACAAACGAATTAAATTAAATTAAATCATAAATCCAGACCTGCATATGTGGACCTAGGGATGCCTCTACAACCTCTGGCAATACAGTATAATTCCCATCAATATAATGCAGCCGCACTTGAATGTTGCCGCTTCCCACCTGAGAAAGTGGCAACGGGTGCGGAAGACCAGAAGTTCTCCTACATAGATCCATGAGTATGAGGAACAGGACCTTCACCTAGATGACAGCATCACTTCAAACTTTAATCAAGGAAAGAATTACCCATTACTAAAATGGAAAACAAGATTAAAATATAAAATTTCAGAGCCAATCCATGATAAGAGCAGTTTCTCTCAATTCAAGAAAGAGTGTTTATGCAACTGATGATTGCTATATCATTGAGCTTTTCAAAGGACCTAAAGAAACCAAGGTTATACCTCCTCAAAAGTGTATCCCTGACCAGCATTCCCATAACCCAATCTTGACCGTCCAGCAGGTCCATCTTCTACTCCTTTAGCTCCAGGAACAAGCTGACCACCTCGAGCTGCCTGGCCTTCATCTGACCTAGCAATCGATGGGACAGGTTTCAATGAAACAGAGCTGACGTCCTCCACCTTGCCAGGAGCAACAGGCTGAGGTTTCTGCATATTTGTATCAGCATTTCTCTGGGAACCACCAACAAAGCGTGGTAGTTGTGTTCGTCGAAAGAAAAAACAGAAAAGCAGCAATTGACATAGTCTGTGAAGGAAATGGCAATCTCCAATAAGCCGCACAGCAGGTGTTCCAGGAAAAGTTCCAGTATTGATGCTGATTGGCATAAAAGAAGATGGACCACTTATGGCATTTGGAGTTGAACTGGACACTCCATCTGTAGTGCTACTAATCTTAGCAATTGCACCTTGCACCCAAGCTTGCACCTGAGGGCTTCCAGTGGAGCTTGTAGCAC
The DNA here is from genome assembly GCA_025531955.1 of Erythroxylum orinocense. Classification (NCBI taxonomy): domain Eukaryota; kingdom Viridiplantae; phylum Streptophyta; class Magnoliopsida; order Malpighiales; family Erythroxylaceae; genus Erythroxylum; species Erythroxylum orinocense. Next base: position 31,308,649 of record JANZLX010000002.1, read on the forward strand.
CACTTTGACCACCTAGGAAAGTTGTATAAACATGTCAAGGGACAGGACACAATATTCAAAGGGACTCGGTAAACAGAAAAGGCATCATCTTTTGTAGCACTGTCAATATCAAACGTTAGACATTAAGAACAGCTAGCAAAACCAACATTAGAAAGAGTAATGATTTGATTCTCCTTATAATTCTTGTTAAATCAAAAGAAAGGAAAATGGTATCATACTAACCCTGAGTTGTTGCAGGAGATGCAGCACTTTGGGTTGGAGTCGTTACCATATTCCGGTTACTGCCTGTACCTGCTGTAACTGCATGAGTAGCCAATGTGCGACAAAAACTTGCATAACGACGCAAGCGTGTGATAAAATGTGAAGCTAAGTCAAGAACTGCATCAACATATGCCTGCATCAAATACCACAGTTGAGATGGCCAGAGATACATATTAGATCAATATTCTGCAAATTAAGTCACAACCTAGCAAAGCACTTCCATCATCTGAGAAAGAGTGCATTACTTAAAGCAGAGAGGCAATATGTGAAGATTTTTAAAAAATTGGTAGATAAATCAGTAGTTTCTTAACAAAGATCTAGCATAACCAAGACAACAATTCACAATTAGGCTCTCTTTTGTACCACTCATTCAAGTAGTAGGCAGGGGTTCATGGCCAGCTATCCAGAGGATTTTTCTAGGACTAGAGATATAGCCTTCAATAAATGAAATCTAATATCAAAAATCCATTCATTTTATAACTTAAAACCACAAAAGGATTTCCTTGGCTTACATCCCTTTGGAATAATATGTCCTCTCAAATCATCCATTGAAGGGGTGATAACATTTTGAAAAAAAGAAAGGCATTTGATGCCCGAAACAGCCAGTTTAGGTCAGCTATAAAGTACAAAGTTATATAAAAATGCTCAAGGAATACCCTATGTGATGCCCAAACGGGAATTTAATTTCAGTCACTCAGTGAAAAGCTTTGTTAACTGGGAAACTTTGCCTTGAATTTGGTTTTTTCATTTTGGCTTTTGTTAATGCCCTTAAAAGTACATATTTAACAATGTTGATACACCAAGACAGACAGCTTAAATTAGCATCCCTTCTATAATTCATTTAAACAATAAAGTATAACATTTATAAATTAATAACCTCTAATATATAATAATTTGTATTGCCCGTACTTGATTTAATAGACTAAATTAATTCTCAATTAATTAATATACTTTTAATTAATAGATCAGACAGCTTAAATTAGCATCCCTTCTATAATTCATTTAAACAATAAAGTATAACATTTATAAATTAACAACCTCTAATATATAATAATTTGTATTGTCCGTACTTGATTTAATAGACTAAATTAATTCTCAATTAATTAATATCCTTTTAATTAATAGATTTTATATGGTCCCAAATTATTACTTTATAGAGGTTTTGCAATCAGGAAAGACCATGAGTATAGGAGCGGAATGGGAACAAATAATAGACAATTACCATTCAGTAACCACCATACCTGCACATAAAACCCAAATGGATCACAAAGGATCTTCACTATTTAAAATTGGGAGAACAAATCTTTTCAGCAGAATGCAAATCTTTTGGGTCGAGAAAATGAATTTAACAGAGTTAAAATAAAAACCTGAATACTTGGAACAAGATTTGGTTCAACAGCCATTGTTTCAGGATCAATGCCAGATAGCGTCTCACCAGAAGCCTGCCACGGCTCAGGAACCAGTGCTGAAGGATTTATCAGAGCCGATTCAATGCCTTTTCCAAGCATATCAAGAAGCAGCCTTGCTTGCATATCCAAGACCATTGCCCTGACTTCTTGAGCATTTGTACCTTCCAACATCCTGCATTTTATTCTATCTAGACTCTGCATCACACCAAAACCAAGTTTAGCTACTCAAAGACTTGCAATCATGGATATCAGGGTGGTTGTTAAAGATACATCTTAAATTGATAAGCAAACAAAAAACTCACAGTCTAAGCATGGATTAAAACTAGGCCTGCAGATTCATACACATTCTCAAGATATACAGATACCAGAATTACAGACTTAAGTCACATAAAACATTTTCAATTTCATTGCTAAGAGGACAGAGTAGCAACAATAAAGCCTAAGAAGAGCATTACTCCAATCCTATAACAGCAGCACAAGCTAAAATTCAGGAAACCAGAAACAGACACATTAACATAAAACACGACACATTTCTCTAATTACCAACCATTGACATTAACATAAACATAACACATTTCTCTAATTACTTACCATTGACACATGAAAAATCATAAACACACTTTATCGATGGAAAAACAAATGATTTATCAAGTTGCAAATGATTCAGAGAAAAATTGCTGAACTTCTGTACTCTGTCCCTATACCCACTGTCGTAATTAAATAAAGATGTGTGATCTTTCGAAACGAAGCTATAAAGAAGACTCAGGGAAATAGACCACAGGTACTTACAGGACCATATTGTTGCCTATGTTGCGTGGAAGGAAGAGAGTGAAAATCTGCATCCAGGACTGCAATCACACTGTTCAGAGAAACTGAAACCCAATAAAGGAATCCGTAAATTTCCTGTTTCCCCATCAAATCAAATGTCCAGGAAAGAGAACAATGGTTACATCTAAAAGAAGAGAAGTTATAATTTGAATTTAAGCATCTTTGTTGTCAACAATAGTACTATTAACATAGTTCTTACCAATGCCGTCCTCAGCAGCACTCTGAGTGCAGCCAACAGCATCCCACCAATCAACACCAACCAAAAGACTCCACCAAAACCTATAACAGAATACAACATCAGCATAATTTCCAGATATCCACCTATTCTTACATGCCTGGGGTCATTCATCATATAAATCAGACAACTTATCATTGTGCAAAAACTGGTTTACAAATTACCTCTCAGCAATTGCACGTTCCAAAGTTGCAGAGTTAGCCTTCACCTGACTACTTGGAACAGCAGGAGGAAGAACCCGAATTATCTTCAGTATGGAGCAGTCCTTGCCAATGTCATGCCAAACAGATGCTGAACAGCAGCTTGTGGAAGAGAAGGCAGGGGCTGCTATTGCAGAGCCAACATTTATCTGGTAGTTGTCAACAGGAGTAAAAACTGGGCCAGAAAATATGTGCACACCACCCCGCAAAAAGGCAATTGCAATCTCACCACCATGAGCCGAATAAACAATTCGAGCAAGTGTTCTAACATCACTTGGCAGATCAAAGGGATCAAAACTGACTCTTTTTGCCTTCTCGATAACAGAATCAGATGGCTTTCTTCCATCTAAGGTTTGACCAGCAGCAGGAACTTCATGAATTTTAAAATCATTAGTCGGTGATATACTTCTATCAACTTTGGACACCCAAACTGTTTGCATTGGTGCCTGCCCATTAAAACTAGAAGTAGGATTTCCAAATATTTGATGAAGAACAACAGGCTGCAGAGATGACTCCCAGCGCTGCACTCTCCATCCTGTGATTGAAGGACCCTCATCAGGATCATAGGGGGACATGTATTGCCCTGCATCAGTTCAACCACTTGTATCATAATCAACTTCTATCTGAAAAAATCATCCCCAAAGAAACAAGCCATATTTGGGTTTACATTTGTTCAATCATCTTGATCTAGAGACAAGGTAAAGCCAGAATTTATTCAAACGGTGTTTATAGTACACAGGAAATCACTAACCCTCCATTATAAGGGCACAACAGCCTATCATTAATCAAGAGGCCGGGCACAAAAGATATATATTGATGCAAACTTCAAAATGAATTAATCTAAAAACCAAGTTTCATAGTATGGATACTATTGTGTACCCTCAACTATCACAACTGCTATTACTGAACCACCACGTGTTGGATCAAAAGCCACAGCAGTTACTCCAGAACCCCAAGTAGTTGTTGCTGCAGATTGAGCAGCAGCCTCTGGACTAACATATGCCGAAAAATTTGAAACTGGTGAGCAATGAAGTGGCACAGAATCCTCCTCCACTTGCTTTTTCCCTTGCTTTTCTTCAGATATTAAATATTCTTGCCAGCTAAATAAATATGCTGCCAAAGGTGCAAAACCTGCCCAACTCGGTGGTTTGAGTGAAGGTGGAACACCATTACTAGTAGTTGTCTTTGGAGTTGCTTGGAATGTGCTTCCAGGGCCAGGAGTGACCTCCCAAACAACCACAGTAGATGGGTTTACTATTGGAACACCTGCAACGTGCAAGGCACCACTATCTGTAACAATAGCATCAGCAGCCATAATACCACTAGGGCCAGCACCCAAGAGTCCTTTGCTTGTGTAAAACCATTTTGGAGCGGAATTATTCTGACTAGGAGGCCACTGGGACCAATGAAGTTGTACAGAACCCGATGAGAAAACAGAACAAACACAAAGGAAATTGGGCCATCTAGCTGAAATAACATTGGATAGTGCATCAGTGATTGCATACTGATGAGAAAGGAAGTATTGAAATAGTAAAAAGAAAGCAAAAAAGTGGTGATGAAATCACAATTGTCGTAATTGTTACAATACTAGCAAACTGATCATTCAGTAATTTTCATATATATCCCAAAACATCTTAAGCATGCACCACATCTTCTAAGAGTAAAGACCACTATTACGCATTCCAGTTTCATACAAACAAATGCATTCTATACTTTGAGAAATTTATAAACTTTTTCAAGAAATCATTCAACCCAAAACCTTATGTTATTGGATGAGGCCAAAAAAGTGGTCAAAATATTATTCTAACACACCAAATCACACGACACATGGACAAATCATAACAAATCAAATATATGCTAAACTAAGAAGGCATTTGCTTAAACTTGCGATTTCACAAACCTAAAAGCATTCACACCACAATAATAACCCTTCAACCCAAAGCTTAAGCTACTAGTGAGGCACAGACAATGGTTCATATATCATCCCAACTTCAAAATTGAATTTTATGTTAGTAAACCAACGCAACATCAGCTTATTGTCCACTGTCTATAACTCAGCATATTAGTAACGACACTAAATAGCAAAAACGAGGACACTGAAATTAGAATGTCACTGTGCTAGGTATTCATATCTGGGATATATCAGATTTTCTCTAGAAACAGGTTCCACATTCAAGCTAATAAAGGCAACTTTAAACTCACCACTTCAGCAACTAAAAATTAGGAAAGGTTGGCTAAGAGACATTGGAAAACAAACCTGATGTCTGGGACTGCTGCGAAAGGAACTTCTCTTCAAATATTGACTTTGAATTTGCAGGACTACTGGATTTTGATGAAAGCCATCTATACTGATTTTCCACAGAAGTCAAACAATAATTAAATTGCATAGACAAATTGCAAAAAACAAACAAATACAGCTAGATGATTCTCAAAAGTAGATTAGATGAAGGAAAAAAAAATGAAACAAGAAAAAGAGCTACTAGGCGCTTACATGCAAATAACAAGAAGCTTCCACAAAAGAACAAAATCTCCATCCACAAATTGAATAGGCTTAAGAGAGCAAGAAAATTTGTGATCGCTCACAGTCAAGCTTATCCAATGACATACGACCAGCATGTTATAACTATTTAGGCATCAATGAATATGGGCATGCACAGCTAAACAAGATGAGTATTGAACAAGAATACAGAGTATGCAAAGTTGAGAAATATCAAAGAGCAATTTGATCATTGGAAGAAAACACGAATGATTAATCTGATGTATCAATAACAGACACCAACACTATATGAGCAAATCTGCAAGAGTATCATGGGTGAAAACTTTCAATCACACACATACCCCAACGATGGTGCAAAAAGGGTATAACAATCTTATAATCAGTTATCCGAAAGGCAAAAGTAATAGCATACCGGAGAGACCCCTGAAAGCCATTTAGTAACAACAGCAAGGTCCTGCCGCCATTCATGCTCACGCTGCCAGCTTGTAGCGTCGCGTACCAAATTAGCTGGACCCTGCATAAAAAAAAGTCGTAGCTAAATGAGAATTTGAAACAATTCACTAGAAGACAAGAAGAAGAAAGCAAGACTGATAAGTACAAGATCAGTTAGTGTAACCACAATTTAAGTAAAAATGGAGAAGCTGTGGGCAAAAATATATGGTGAAGAACATAAAAGCTATTTTCTCAAAACAGCATAGGAAACAAGCTAGCTTACTTGAGAATGTTGAGTCCATATAGTTATCCTCCCATGGAAATTAGCAATAAGTAAGGCACGAGGACAAGAAGTAGGGGACCATTCAATAAATTGGACAGAATCACGAGGAGAATCTGTAACCAAAAAAATATATGCAAAGAATGCAACCACTCATCATTTGGAAGAAAGGAAATCTAAAAAAAAAACACATAAGATTCAATCATGATAACTAAAAGGGCAGACTTGAATGCATCATTTGTGCAGTTTGTGTATGCAGTGGAAAGAGAGAGAAAAAAATCAAACACAAACAAATGGAAACTATAACCTCGTCAGACTTGTGTGCATAGATATCTATAGAAAAGTGTTCATCAGGGAAAAAAGAAAAGGAAAAAGCTCATGACTAAACCCAAAAAAAAAAAAAATTTGGCAGACATGGAAGCTTTTATGCTATCTGAAAAGCTTCATAAAGAAAGAGTTCTCTTCCCAAATTTCACATGAAGCACAATTCCAAAGCCATGCTAACATCATATTTTTAGTTTCCTTTTTTTTTTGACATTCAAGAAACAACCACTTATCAACAACGAAAACTTCAACTTCAATTGGTTACCAGGTGATAAGTTAACAACTGTCACAGTATAGTGTAACAAAACCATAAAGGTTCATTGGGTATAATAATAATACCTGCTATGACATTGAAAACTGCACACTCAGTTGGTCTCTCAGGGATAACAATATGTATGGGAATCCAAAATGGTGAATTTGCATTGGAGCTACAACAGAAAGAGAAAGATATGAAGAAGAACAATTCTACTTTCAAACAGCTATCCACTATTTAAGGTCCATTATCAATTTATAATGAGCAACACATCAAAGAGCACAGACGCTAATCAAAAAACAGCAACAGAATCGCTCTCGATTCTCAGAGTGCTATGAGGCCAAAACCATACTACGTTAAACAACAATATCTTTGAGGCTAAACTAAATCTTCCTAAAAGAGAACACTGACCTTGGAATTCTAGCACATGTCTCTGATGCACAAGCTATAGCATTCAACTTTCCACACCAGGCAACAGCACTAAGAGAACAAACATCAAAATAACAAGTGAATCTTTTAGAAAATAAATAGAAAAAGAAAGATCCCCATAGAAATGCTTGTATTCATAAAATAAGTCATATACCTACTTTAAGATAAGATAGGAATTTAATTTTGAACAACATGACAAGAATATTGTGTTGCAGGGTAGAGATTTACTGCCATGCACAAAAAGCTACAGGCCAGAAACGAACTAAGTTCCAGTTTCAACTCAAGTACTTAAATTACAACAATTCATGAATGCACTGATCTGAAGAGATGGCAGTAATAATATGTGCACAACTAATCAACTAGGCCTGTAACATCCCCAGATACGCATTGAGATCTACTTATTGCTCCTAAGGGCACAGGTACTACTTTTTAAAGTCATGCAGATCGCAAAGTAGACAATGGAAAGCTTCAGTATCATAAATCAAGAACAAAAATGACAATTAAGGGAAGCTCAGAAAAGTTGCATTTCAGTATTGAGAAAGAGGAAATTAATACATAAACAAGTCCTTAAATACTCGAGGCTAATCTTCATCCCTGTCAGTACACGTTAGTCCAATCCAACCGTTACGCCTCTCCTCCCAACAACTTCTGCTTATTGCACTTACCATCAACCTTACCACCTCCTCACCAAACAAGTAAACTATAGAAAGCTGCAAAGGGTTAAAAAGTCGAAGCACAAGATCACATTTTTAGCAGCTACAGGAACTCTAGGAATTTACGACAAACAGAAGAAACCTTTAATTCCATAAATTCGATAACTTAAAAAGCCCTAAACAAGTTCAAATTACAGAACAATACACGTGAAGAAAGTCAATATCAGCAAAAAGAAGAGGCTTTCTCAAGAAAATCCGTTTGATCCATAAAGAAGCTAAAACAATCCCAATGCAATCAACAGTTTCGAACACCAAAACATCTCCAGAGAAATTAACGAAAGAAAACAAAACTTTCAAGGGAATAACCTGAAATTGCGACAAAGTTCAGGGACGCTCATTTTATGCAACAAATTTGTGCGAGGCTGCTTAAGGCGAATACAGAAAACAATGGCCGGAGAAGCGCTGGAAGCCGCAGGTTCAGGCGGGGGAGGCGGCTCCTCCTCCATGAGATCGCCGGGTTTATCAGCACTATCTTCGTCAGCACCGTTTCCGGACTCGGCTTTCTCAGATAGAACCACCGTGGCACCAGTGCTGCTTCCCCCGTCAGTCGACAGACCGGTGCTCTTGTCCTCCTCGGAATCCTTACTGGCAGCACTGGGGCCCAGCTGCTGTTGTTGCTGTTGTTGGGTTTGTTGTTGAGATTGATTACTCATATCTCCCAATTAAAACCCTAAGCTGCTATTTATAAATAATATTAGGAGAGAAAGAGATAGAGAGACTTAGAAAGAGTAAGAGAGAAGAATATGAGTGAGTGGTGCAAAAGTCTCCCTTGAGGGCGACAGGTTGAGAAATTAGACAGAGAGAGTGAAAGTGGGGTTAAAGTGGATGAGTAAGCACCCGCAGAGAGAGAGTGAATGACTGACTGTTCTTTTAAGAGAGAGAGAGTGACTGGCTTACTGTATTTTCTTTTTTGTTCCTTTTTATTTGCTTTGACTCCCATTTATATAAGAGTTGGGCTGCGTTTGTTAAAAAGCTTATAAGCTGATTGGCCGATATTTAACAGTTTGACTGTATTGAAAAATTATTTCAATATTTAGTTATGAGCTAGTCGGATTGGTTGATTCAACCTAATCAACTCTTTTATAAAAAGCTCTAATAGAAGAGCATTTTTAAGCAAAGAGTTGAAAGAGTTGTTTGCAATGACAATAAAACCTCAGGGTTGACTACTGATAGAAGGGGTTGGCCACACTTGCCAGCAGTTCACTTTTCTTGTTGTTTTTTAATTTTTATTTTTATTTTACGTGTTATTATATTAAAAAAATTAAATTAAATTAAATTTTAATTTTAATTATGCTATTATTAATTTCATAAAAATAAAAAATGATAAATATAAAAACAAAATATTTAATTTTTACTTAATTTTAAAATACAAATTTAAGATACAAATTTAAATTTTAAAAATTGATTATTTTATTAAAATTATTTAGTTAATTTATAAATTATAGAATCTAGCCATTTGTTTCATAAGAC
>JANZLX010000002.1:31318079-31332965 GCA_025531955.1 Erythroxylum orinocense
GTCGGACACATTTGTTTCAGATCGATTGGAATTTGACTTGCTTCGATTCTTTGATTCCTTCGATTTAGTAAATCATTCGATCCGATTTGTGTTTCAAAAAGTGGTTTTCGTTCGTATCGAATTCGATTCGTTTTCAATTTCTTTCGCCTTGTGTTTCCGAATCGGATTGGAGTCCGATTCGATTCGTTGATTCGATATCTTCAGTTTATTTCGCCTTCATATGCCTTTCGATTCGATTTGTGTTAAGAAATTGAAGTGATTATGGTTATGGTTTTGCTGAGAGGTTGGGATTCGGAAACGGGTCCCAACATTTCCAACGTGACGCAGTGCTTTCTAAAATATTTGTTCACGGATGTCAAAAATTTGTTTCGATTCGATTTGATCCGTTTGTTTGCTTCGTTTTCGATGTGCTTCCGATTAGTTTCGCTTCAAAATCCGTTCCTTCGATTTCCGCTTTCGCATTTGTTTTCGTAAGCAATTTGTTTTATGTCCATCCATTTGTTTGCTTCCGATTCTTTCGCTTATGATTTTGCTTCCGCTTTATGATTTCTGTTCCATTCGTTCGGTTATGTTTCTGTTTCGTTTCTATTTTTTGGTTGGGGTCTGGTTTCGAGATCGGGTCCCAACAATATCTACATATGTAAAACCTTCTAGAATTGGCTTACCATTATCAAAACACAAACTTCACTTTGATATGCTTCTCGAGTATCTTAGAATCCATTTTATTGCTTCCCAATGAACCTCCCTAGATTTGACAAAATTCTTCTTACCATTCTAATAGCTTGAGCAACATCTGATCTTGTGCATACCACTACATACATCAAGGATCTTACTACAGATTAGTATGGAATAGAGGATATGCCATATTTCTCCTTTTCTGTTAAGGGACATACATGCTTACATAGCTCCTGTTAGTGGCGTGCTAATTGGCTTGGCATGATGCATATTGAACCTTTGTAGCACTCGTTTAATATCTCTTTTAAGAAAACCACAATCTTTTGTTCTTCCTATCTCGAGTTATCTCTATGCCTAAAATTTGCTTTACGGGACCTAATTCTTTCATATTAAAAGATTTAGACAAGTTATCCTTTAACTTTTGGATTCTACTGATGTTTTGACTCACAATTATCATCTCATCAACATAAAAAGAAGAATGATGAAGTTCTCACATGAGAACTTCTTGAAATACACACAATCATCGACATATGTTCACTTGAAACCATGATTGTCATAAAGGAATCGAACTTCTAATACCATTGCCTTGGAACTTGTTTTAAATTATAAAGTCTTTTCTTCAACTTGCAGACCATATTTCCCTTACCTTTATCTTTGAAACCTTTTGATTGCTCCATGTATATCTCCTCATCCAAATCTCCATGCAAGAAGGCTATTTTAAAATCCAATTGTTTAAATTCAAGATCTAAATAGATGATTATACCTAAAACCGTACGAATTGAGGTCATCTTGACTATTAGTGACAATATTTCAATAAAGTCAATACCATTCTTTTAACTGACCTTTTACCACCAACCTTACCTTGTGCTTTACCAGCTTGTTATTATCTCTCTTTATTTTGAATACCCACTTGTTATTCAATGCCTACCTTTTGAAAGCTTTACAAGCTTGCATGTATTGTTCTTCTATAAAGAATCTATCTCTTCCTTCAGAGTTGCGAGCCAGAGATCTTTGTCTTCACAAGATGCAACCTCTTGCACATTTTCAAGTTGACACTTAGCGGTAAGTAATAAGTACTCAGAACTTGGATACCTTGTAGAAGGCCTTTTTTCCCTTATTGAACTTCGAAATTGTGTTTCATCAGTATGGATCCACCTGCTCCTCCTACTTATTATCCTCAATGGATTCATCTTCAATATTTTTTGGATATAATTTATGTAGCTCATTATTATCATATTCTTATCACCATCAATATGTGTTTGGTCATACACTTCATTTTCTTCATATGTAGACCCCTCAATAGTTGGAGGAATTGGTGAAGAGTTAACTTTGTCATTTGATGAGTTGTTGTGTGATGATTTATCCCCTCTGAAAAGATCAGCACCTCTCTTGTGCTCTTAAGACACCACATTCTAACTTTTGATAAACTTTTCTTCTTTAGGTCATAGTGTATGAAGCCAAATTGATCACCACTATATCCAACAAAGATGCAAGGTATCGACTTTGAGTCAATCTTCTTTCTCTCATCCTTAGGTACGTATATAAATAACTTGCAGCTAAAAACTCTCAAGCGATGATATATGGGTTCCTTTCCAACCCACGTTTTCTTGAAAATATCAAAATCCAATGAAATAGAGGGAGCTTGATTAATCAGGTATATTGTAGTTTGGACAAATTCTCCATAAAATATCTTTGGCAATATAGACATTCTGAGTATGCAATAAACCTTTTTCACAATGCTTCTGTTCATCCTCTCAGTAACCTCATTATGTTATAAAGTCCTTGGATCAGTTTTTCATGTTTAATGCATGTGATATATAGTATTCTTCAAACACCTTAGAAGTATACTTCCCTCCATTGTCCGTTCGCAAGCGTTTTAGCTTATTATGAGCTTCCCTTTCTACCATAGTATAAAACTTCTTCAAAGTTTCAAACACTTGGCTCTTAGAGATCAACATATATACCTAAGTCTTCCTCGAAGCATCGTCAATGAATGTAACAAAATATCTATTACCTCATATTCACTCCTCCTCAACAGGACTATAGACATTTGAATGCACCAACTTCAATAACTCTGACTTCTTTGTAGATCTTCTCTTGAAAGAGACTCTATACTACTTTCTAACCAAACAATGATGATAAGGATTAAGTGGTTGTGAGTTCTTAATTGGGATAAGGGATTTTTCAGTCAGCAACTTTAAATCCTTTTTACTCATATGTCCTAATCGTTAATGCCACAAATTTGGTGAAGATTCTTCTTCTGCTATATATACTTCTCCACCACCACATCCTTTTAGGTGGGTCTTGGACAGCGAACAACATAACTCTCTTTGTGCAACCATCATTGCACCTTTGGACTGTTTCTACTTCCTATCCCTGAAATTATACTAAAAACCTTCTTGATATAACACATTTGTCGATAATAGATTCAGCCTTAGATTAGGTATGTGTCATACATCTCTTAATGCAAGTAAGCATTTGATGTTTATCTAAACTCGGATATCAACTATACTGACTATATTGGTAGAAATTTAGTTTCCCACCTTTACACTCCCAACATCTCCACTCTGGTAGCTTAAGAAGTATTCCATCTTTAGAAAACAATGATAAGATGCTTCTGTGTCAATAAGCCATTTAGAACCAACATTACTAACATGGAAGGATTCACTAGTGGCATAAACTAGGGACACCTTATTATTCATGGTTGAAGCAATTGCAGTTGTACTCTTATAATTATCATCATTTTAATGATCTTGTCTTTTATAATCCCTCTTTTAGTTATAACACAACCTTTTATATGTCTTGACTTATAACAATAGTGGCATGTCTTCATGTCTTTGTCACCTTTGGACTTTGAACGGTTCTTAGATTTGCCACGACCTTTGGGACCCTTACTCTTGTTCATCCCCCTACTTTTTGTCATCAATGCCTGCATTTTGTCAACTCCAATCTCCTTTCTTCTAATTTCATCAATAAACATGTTGTCTTTGATTACATCCAAAAAGAGCACTCTTTTAAGAACTGAGTTGCTAATTGTCACCACAAACGTTTCCCAGCTATCTAATAGTGAATTCAACAGAATAAAACTTGAAGCTCATCATCAAGAATGATCTTCATTGTGGTAAGTTTGTTGACTATGTCTTGATTCACTTAGATGCTTTAAAATTGATTTCCCATCCTTCAACTTCAAATTCACAAGCCTCTTAATCAGAGAGGCCTTGTTATAAGCATTATTTCTTACATACAGACCTTCTAGCTTCTTCCATAGTACCCAGAGTTTCCACTTCACCTTTTCCCACTCTCTATTAATATCTTCTCAGCTTTTGAAGGACATCATCCTTCACACCTCTGTCCATATCAATAGGATCAAAAAGATCTTTGCAATACAGAAGGTCCTCCATTATGGGCTCCAAATTGAGTAATTGGTTTATGTTAACTTGATCATAGAGCTATTTCTACCTTCCATTATAATGGCTCAAATACCATTTGTTGGGAGACAAATACACAACGCTAAAATGTCAATTAAATATTAATGATAAGAAAAACTCTTCAAGTTGTAACAGTAGAACAATAAGAGAATAAGGAACTAAATGATGAAATAAACATCAAGATTTAATACGAAAAACTCTCTATTATAGAGGAAAAATCACGGGGAAAATTGATAAATAAATTCACTAAACTCAATAAGGATTTACAAGAAAAGTTAATCTCTCACCCCCAAAACAATAAGTTGTCTTACAAAGTTCAGGATTGAAACTAAAGTTGATATCACAATCAACAATCACTCAAATAAATCCCTAAAACAATCAAACAATGATTAGAATACAACACTCTTTGCCCTCTCTCTGTTTTATCCTCACTTTTGGATGTTGTGGTCACACTTTCTATAAAAACTTATGTCTTTTTCTCTTTTATATCACAAAATAAAATTTTCTACCACTTATATGACCAGGTCATGTAAGTAATTATTTATCTTTCTAACATCGTTTCATTTGAAAACATACAAGGTTACAAAGAATTACACAATCTTCATATACGATTGTGTATCTTCACACCTTTATAGAAACTTACATGATTGATCTACACAGTCGTGTAAGTCATGACACGAACTATAAAATTGTCTACGATCATCGAACTCAAAATAGTGTTGGACACTCATCACTACGAACCATAAAACTATCTCCAATGGTGGCTTCGACTCTCCGGAGCTCTCCTTCGCTGTTAAGAAGGATATTTCCTAGATCCAGTCCCTTTGCGTGGACATGGATCACCTCTGGCGCTCCGTTCCCTCCAAACCCCAACGCGATCTCTGGAAAAGGTACAACCACTTGTTTCTTTGGTCGCGCTATAGAGAGATACCAAAATTTTCTTTAACTTTTCTCTTTGATGTCAAGTTTGTGGGACTTGAATGTCTGGTTGATTGAAATTTGAGGCCTGAATTTGACGGTACTCACCATATTACTTTTTTGTTTTTTTGTTTTTAATTACTTCTTGTTATATGCCTTCTGCTTTGGTGGGTTTCCTTTTCCCTCTGTAGGTTACAGCCGTAGTTCTTTTCCTTTTACAATTAGAGCATCCGAGCTAGAAGATGAAAGAGGTGTTTATGTTGGCTTTTGGCTTTTAGGTTAAGGAGTCATTTTTCTTATCCTTCTAGGGAAATAAAGAAATGAGAAGTTAGGTTAAATATTGTCTAAAGACTTAGAGAGGAAGGTCATAAAGTAGGATGTGGTAAAAGAGAGCCCAAATTTTCTAGTAAGTGATGATTATGGATTGTTAAGATAAAGATTAAAGTCTTGAGACGAACGAATAAGTTCCTCTGTTGTTTTGATTTTTTAGATCTCAAAGTTTTGGTTTGGGAATTTTTGGGTTTCTTTGGATTTTCTTTTTCTTTTCATTTCTAACTGTTTCTTTGATCATCAGTCAATGGTTGGGTCTTTTAGGGTTCAAACCTTCTCGGGATTTCTTTTAATTGCTGGTTCTTCTGTGGTTGAATATCAAGATTATTTTTTTTACATGTGGAGTTGGGTTAGAAATGAAATGTTATGAAAATAATATGGTCCCTCGTAACCTTGAAGATCTTCAAGCCCTTAGTTTTTTTTTTTCTGGGTACTTTTGTTTTCTGTAAATTTGCTAATGGTATGTCTCTTTAACTTAAACTAGTAAAGTTTCCTTCTTTTGCTGTTATCGTTCATGGGTCTTGCTTCAAATCTCCTTTAATCTTCGTATTCTCAAGATGCTGCGTCTTCACTAGGATTTTTTAGTTTATGGATCTGTTTTTCCTGTCATTGTCTGTTGAAATCCGATTAAAAGATTTCTATTTTTTTTACTTTTTGGTGTTTTCTCATATTATGTGTGTGTATGATTTCAACTTTATGCGTCTGATTTATGGATTTCTCTTTAATCCTATTATTCTATGTAGCTCTCTTTCGTTTCTTGCTTTGCATGGTTTTATTGCGATACTATATAAGTGTTCTATGGAAAAATGCCCCATGTCATGCATAGTGGGATCAAGGTCACAGGTATGTGTGTATTTTGGGTAATATGAATATTTTATTTTGTCAATGCCATTGTGCTTCCATCACCGATGCTACTATTATTCATTACTAATGGGTTTCCCACGAACTTCGACCTAGGTATGTGTTTACCTATTCCCTAGCTGCTCTCTGTGGTCCTTTAAATGGAAATAAGCACCTGTTATTATTATTATTCTTTTATGAAGTTTCTTATTCGTGGTAGTTTTATCATTATCATTATTATTATTTATTTATTTTGTATTATTATTCTTATTATTATTATCCTTATGTATCTATGATAATTTTATTTACTTAAATATTTTGCGTATCATTTTTTACTTATTTAATATTTTAACGTGTATCACTATTTTCCTCTCACATCTACATATGGGTCTACAGGAAACAGTTTCTCTTCTATGTAGGGATAAGGCTGAGTACTATCAGATCTTCGCAGACTCCGTTTCGCTGCGGGACTTCGAACTGGGTGTGATAATGATAATGATGATGATCTAAGAGTTTCATTATTAAAAAAAGTGTACTTTTGATGATTAGTTTTGCTTTAATGGCCCTGTTTGGCAATCAGTTGATTGCATTTAGCTGATAGCTGATTCTATCAGCTGATTATATCAGCTAATTTGACCAGCGGATTGCATTAGCTGTTTGTTAAAGATGTTTGGTAAAATTAGTTGTTTAGTATTAGCTGTTTATATGTAAAATGACTTATGAGGACATGAGTTAAAAATATATAAGAATATGAATATTATGTATTTTAGTATTTCAATGAATATTCTTATAAGAATTTAGATTTTAGATATTTAATTCTACAAAAATTAAGTTTATAACTTTAATAATAATAATAATAATAATAATAATAATAATAATAATAATAATAATAATAATAATAATAATAACACATAGGATATATCAACTCCATTAAATATTATGCTAACACCTGTTTTTATAAAAAATTAAAAAGCTATTTTATTATTATAAAAATGGGTAAAGTTTATATTTTATAATTTATCCTAATTTTAAAAATATTACTATTGTATTGGTTCTAACAATAATTCTATTAATTACTCTATTTTTTAAATATGTGTTTTTCTTTTTCAGTAAAAGAACAACTTATCATACATTTATCCTAGTTTATCTTCTATTTCAGTCTTTTTAATTTAAACCTTTCTATTATTAGAAAAGTCAATTACTTCCTTTCATTGTTTTGGTTGAAATTTTGATTAAAAGATTCTTTGGTCCCTTTAATTGTTTTTAAAATTCTCATAATACTAAAAAATTGTTGTAGAGTTTTTTCAACAGTTTATTCAGATGCCAATGCAATGGAGTGAAGACGAACAAAACACAGAAGTTTCCTCCCCTTCATTCCAAGTCAAGAATTAGAATCTACATGTTAATCTAACTTCGGATTTGGCAAAGTCAAACATCGCACAAGATGAGAAATAATCCTATCTGCCTAGTTAAGTATTGCTTTATTGCTGACAATTAATAGAGCAAAGTTCAAGTCAGGAACCTCATGTACGAGGACTCCGATGGTATTAAATAAGAAACCCCCTTGTACATTAGAACTAGACAGATTCCTAGCAATACTCATAGTAGTGATGCCACTGTATTAGACATTTCAGACTTTCATAGCAGAATTATGTATTCGCCTTGAATGAACTCCACAAGTTTGAGGAATCTGGACTTTATACAACAGCGCATTTGAATCTTCAAGTAGCTTGTTCCATATAATAGTGGTCTTACACAACAACGCGAAACATATTTTTCTTTACTTACAAAATCTTGAAAATAAGCTCTATACAAAAGGGATAATCCCAAGCCAAGAGTATTACTAATAGCCTACATAATTCTTTTTATGATATTTCACTGTTGTTCAAAATGAAATCTTAATGAAGACTAATATGTGTAAAAATAAAATGTACAACACAAAAGACGACCTCAGTAGTATGAGCCTCAACTGGTATTCAATTCGACCGGCAGAAGAATAAGGAAGCTTGAATCTCCAGGGTACATGCTATTGCCGTCACCGTTCCCAATTACTGTGAATTCAAATATCATAATGTGATTACAACAGCTTGAATCTCCCGTAATCTACAAATTGTATGTAGATATCTGCAGATAATTCATTAACTTCAAATATTGTTTCAACCTTAGAAGTATATACAGGAATATGAATAAAATTTCCCCACATAAAGTTATTTATTAGAGTATCTGGAAAGAAAAGTCATAGTTGAAAAATTGAACTAATGGCTTCATTCCTCGCTCAATTTTGAATTTCACTAATATTCCTGGAAGCCACTTATCTCAGACAAGCTCACACTAAAGTTTGAATTTAGAAAGCTACTTCTTTATTATAAATGCAATTAAATACATGTGCAAAGCAGTTCTACACAAAAGCCGCTCATCATCAAAGATTCTGTAACACTGTAACTAAGGCATATCTATACTGGAATAATTAACTTGAAGCCTTAAAGCTTACAACCATGGAGACCGAAGATAATAACCTACAAATGTATGGACACCATTGGAACATCTAACAGAAAACCAAGTAAACCAGAGATAACAGCTCCAGGGAGATAACGCAATCTGCAAGATGTTATGAGCAACATGAATGAGAACTAATAACAATCCCATATACTTGTGATTATATACTTGCAGATGCAAGTTGCTAAGTAGGGTCCAGAAAAGTGTCCCAAGAATAAAAGAAACTTATTGCAATTGTGAAAGAACCAAAAGGAAAACAAAATGCCAAGTACACCGTGTTGTCTACATTTCAAAATGATACTCCTGTTGTCCAAAGAACTTGAGACTTTAGTACCAATTCAACATATTCAAGCACTTAGAAGTGATCAACTGGCTCAATTAAAAACATATTAACCTATTTGAGAAGGTGATCCTTGAGATGAAGAAATAAGCACGCCCTAATTGACAAGAACCAAAAATGAAAAAAAGAAAATGATGTAATGAACAGTGAAAACATTCCAGTAAGGGAAAGCCAAATCAGACATGAACCATCACTGTACTTCACCGAAGCAGCTACTAATCCAAACCCAAAAATTCAATTGAAAAAAACACTACCCACAAACGCTTTGCACCCATTACAAATCAAATGTTAGAAAAGATTAAAAATTTTAGATTTTGCACACAAATCGCTAGAATCTAACAAGAACAGAGTGAGAAACAACAATACCATCGTATCTCTCAGCCTACTCTGTAAGTCTAGGCAACCTCGAAATGGGAAAACTTACCAAAGCGCGATGCAAGTAGAAGGCGTTGTGTTGAATTCCGGCGAGCCCTTTCACTTCCTCTTCTACTCCTCCTAGAATCATCCTCTCCTGTTTCTGTTTGGCTCGTGAGTCTGCAGAAAACAAACAAGAAGCATATACCACAGATCCATTATCACAAGCTACAAGAGAGAGGTAATCTGAAGAATGTAGAAAAAAACAGAGAGTGATTCTTCCGGAGAAAAAAGAGACAGAGGGAACGAGGTTGACCAAATATCTAAGGGCAAAATTAGAATTATAAGAAAAGGAAACAGCTGATTGTCCCGAAACGCTGCTACCAAGCAGCGTTTTATTTTTGGCTGATTGGGTTGGCTGATTCAACCCAATCAGCTAACAACTAAACACAACAAAATAGATGGTTGTGTAGTCAAATAGCTAAATGTTAGTCAATCAGCTAAAATTAGCTGATCAGCTGTTATCCAAACATGCCCCTAATACTGAACAATTAATTTTACCAAACATGTCTATTAAACAGCTAATGCAATTCGCTGATCAAATCAGCTAATGAAATCAGCTATCAGCTAATAGCTGATAGAGTCTGCTAACAACTAATACAATCAGTTGTTTGCCAAACAGAACCTTGGTCTTTACTATATGGACAGGAATTGCTTTCATGCCCTTGTATATAATTTGGTTATTCCTTTTTCCCCCTTTTGTTTGCTTTACTTTGTAGTCAGATTAATTGTGGCTTTTGGTTGGTTTAAATTTATGATTTTATTGCAATTTTGTTTCTCATTGACAAAAAAGAGTTAGTTAATTTTTTATAAAATTATATTAAATGACATTGTGATAACAATCTTAATATTTCACCGGCTTGTATAAAAATAGTTTTTTTAATAAATAATTATAAAATTAATGTATTTAGTGTACAAAGCTTTCTGCTTTAGGAGAGTCTGAGAAGAATCATCGATATATGCAACTTTTTCTTTGTATTTTTACAAATCATAAATAACTTAAAATACGTGGTCAAGTTGAAATTTTTTGGTTGCTCACGAGGTGTCCTCGGAGAATCCCATTTATGGGAAGACACTTTTAATTAATTCACACCAAAATTAATTCTCGCTCGAGTCGGGTAGGTCTTTTGTGAGAGACAAAGCTCTGACTCTAAATTTTAAACAGCTGCATACATGAGAGTGGTTTGAACCCACACCTCACTTAAGTCAAAAGAGCTTCCTACCAACTCACCTGCGCCTTGGGATTCAAGGTGAATTTTTTTAATATACATATATATATATTAAAATTGATCATATAATATTTTATAGAGTTATTTCCCAAGACTAAGCATAATTTTTTAATCTTGATTTCTAGTATATGTACATTAAATAATCAATGGATCAAGACTAAAATTGGAGGTTAGATTGAAAATAAGTCAATAAATTAGGTTTTGGTCTTAAAAACCAAAATTTTAATGTTAGAATAGAATTAAAAATCATTAAAAATGTTTTACCAACCTGATAATTTTACGCTACTTATGATTATTTAAAATACCTAATATTGTGTTATTTCTTTGTTTTATATTTTCATGTAGTAGTCCTTATTCTACTAGCGAGTGCTTATTACATATAATCTATAATAATGATTAAAGCTTGCACCTCTTGACCCATCTTCATGGCTTATAAAGTATAAACCCTTGTCATATTATTGAACACCATCCACTTATAAATGACTATACATGTATTATGTGCTTGTTACTACACTTCTCGAGTAAACTTTGCATTCATGTTGTCGCCACCCTGGAGGTACTCACGTTCCCATACACTGCAACAGGAGTACTTAAATTAGTCCCACCAGCAATGTCTAAATTTGTCGATGCCTCTTCACCGACATCTTCTTCAATGACCCAAGAGTTCCTAAAGCTAAAGGGAGAGGATATGGACGATGCTTATTAAGATTTGTGACTGATATTGATAAATCATATTTAAAAATGTAAAAAAAAATTAAGGGTAAGTCAACACAATCAAATCAACCAATAAAACAATAGCACTTGAATTTCAAACCATTTCTAAGATTTCTCATGCAATCATGATTTTATTAATCAATTTAACATAAAATTCATTGAACCGTGAAAATTTCTCAATTACGTTAATATCTTTCTCAAAACTATTTATATTCAATTCTAAGTTATTAATTGAAATTTTTTATTAGTACTTCCCCTTAGTATTTTTAATCTTTATTTTATTATTTTTTTATTTTTTTATATTATTTATTTGCAATTGTGTGTTTATTTTCATTTTTATTATTTTGAGTTTGAATTTTCTTATTTTATTCTATCAAATGTTTTTAATATAGTTACTGATTTATTTATTAATATAATTATTTTTTTGGCCTTTTGTTTTCTTTAAATAGTTCTTTTTTTTTTCTGTGTGTCTATTAGAAACAGTTTCCTTACTAGTTAGGGATAAGGTTGTATACTACTGGACCTTCCCCAACTTCAAGTCTTAACAAGATTTCTATTGAGATATTATTTTTGTTATTGTTGATTTTACTTAAAACTATTAGAATTATATTAATGGATTTATGAACTTCATTGTTAAATTTGGCACTAATTCGAAAGATTTATGTCGACCTATCTCTAAGTTTATATACATCTCCTTTCAATTACGATAGATCTGTTCTTAAATTAGATTTTCTAATCTTAATTATATGAAATCATACATAAATCAACATGTTGATAATATTAATTTAAGAATAAATAAGAGCACATAATTGAATCTCAATGAAACTTAAGAATAAATTAAAATAAAATAGTCACTATAAGATCCATCTAAGGGTTCATCTAATATAGATATTAAAAAGAATTTAACTCATATTCATGGAAAACAAAACATCAAAACTAAAGAAAAAGTTGAAATTAAGGATAAAATGATTGAAATCCCTAAAATCTACAAAATTTCACTCTATATTGATGAAAATTTTCTCTAATGGGATTTCCTTAATTATTTCTTATGCTTTATGTCATTCCAGGGTTTGTCCTTGTGTTTCCCAAGCCTCTTCTTTACTTTTCTCTTTAATTTTGCCTTTTAAGGTTCAAAAATTAGGTTCTTCTTTGATCTTGCCTTTTATAGTTCAAAAATTAGGTTTTGAATGATACATGTTGATAAGTTTTATAATCACAAAACACACTAAATATGACTTATAAATATAATTAATTAATCATTTATTAAACATCCACATGCTTAAGCTTTTGCTTGTCCTTAAGCAAATCATAATTTAAATTGTTATACTTAAAAACATTCATCCCTTATTAACCCCAACTTATCCATCCACACTTAAATCATCACGTCATATCAATCAAATAACATACAATTAAATTCAAGTCATCCTAAAGCCAACCTTCATAAGTCAATATCAATAACAATCATATAGATAATTTTTTTGAAACCAAAAACATAAATTTTCACGCCGTTACTAAGGATTCATTTAATACACTCAAAATGTATAGGGTGGAAAATGTAGGAACTCTCAAATCAATATATAAGAAGATTCTTATTCATAAGCTTGCAATAAAATCATATCTCCACCACTTATAAGTAAACTAGAAATAAAAACCAAATGGTCTAGTCATAAGGTTTTAATGAGGCTTAGGTAAAGTTATGATAGGGATAATAAAATGGGTAATAATATTGAAGGAATTTTATATAAACAAAATTAAATGAAACTTTTTTCTTCATAACATAGGTCCTTCACACCATAACTCTATTGGTGCAGTAACTTCAACACTATTTTTTTAATGCCTTGCAACATATATTGTTATTTTTATTTTTATTTATTTTTTGAGCATTCACCATATACTAACAATCAAATAAATATTGGACCTTTTTTTAATTCTTCAATATAATCCAAGTTTCAAACAATCAAGTAAATGTAAATCTTTTAAGGTTAAAAAATAATGAAAAGGCTTTCAAGAAAAATAAGGTAAAGGCCATTAATGTGGTTATAATCAATAAAAAAGCTAAGTCTTAAAGATTGTTACTCCTAAGGTATAAAATATGGTAGGATAATGGTCAAACAAAAAGTCTAAAACGAAAGGTTAAATCTAAATTCCTTTATCATGTACATGCTTCTAATTTAATAAATATGGTCTCAATATGAATTTTTTTAAAAAAGCAAGTCCTAGAATCATCCAACTATGTACGATAACACACGTTAAAGAACAAAAGAGTTTAAAATAGTGATGCATTTGCTCTTGTGCTCAAAATCTCACAAAAATGCTTTGTGTGTGTAAATAATATGTAATTTTCATTCAAATTAATTATCTCAATGATTATTTAAAATGTAACTTATAAAAACAAGTTTGTTATAACTTTCATCCATGTGTATACTAATTTAATACAATAATTAATATTCATATAAAGTAGTTTTGACAAATTTTAACTAAATTGGGATGTCAATTAATAAGAATTAATATAAAAGATTACAATAAGCTTAAGAAATTTGAAACTTCTTCCCCACACTTAAAATTGTACATCGTCGCCAATATACACAGCAGAAGCATAGATAAATAATATTAATAAAAGCACAAAAGTGAGAAAGGTAGGAATTGTTACTTCCCTAAATGCTAAGATTTACAAAGTTCTAAATGTGGTGGAGCATTCATATGATACTAGGTATAACCATCCTTGCAAAATATAAACAAAAAAGGGATAAAAAGATAAAAGAAAATAAAAATAAATAATATGAAAATAAAAATAACATAACATAAAATAAAATAAAATTGCACTACAAATATTAAGATAAAACAAAAAATTATACAAATAATAAAAGAAAGAAAAGAAAAACCAAAATATAACATGTAGACATTTTTTGTATGAGTCATCTCTCGGTGAGTCTGTATGTCCGTTGATGGAGGATCCTCAGGCCTCGAAGCCTTATACTGCTATGAAACCATAGATGATGCAGCTGCTTTAAAAGGTAGAGGTGGCATGGATATCCTAAGATGTCCTGCCATCTGTACTAAAACCTCCTCCATCCATCTATCATGGACCTCTTGTCTCTCCTTCCACTCTGTCAGCACTAGTTGTTGTACTTAAATAGTGCACTAGAATCCCAAAATATGCCTTATGTGCTTCCCCAACCAAGCTATCTTTAGCGAGTCTAGGCATCCAAGTGGTGCTGGCATCCCAGAAAATAATGTACTAGCCTCCTTCTGTGTTGCTCTGCTTGTCTAGGATGTTAGTGGGCCTTGTCTTGATGGCTTCTCTACCATATTGGGGCAATCCCCTTATGCTATTGAAGCTGCCTACTTGATCGAAAGCCTAATAACTCGATAGATATCTCTTTTTAGTCCCCGCCTCTTGCATAACATGTGCAAATTCTTCATGATATCCAAATTGAGGGTAACCATGGTATCAAGCAGTCTCATCGGTGGTAGCCTCCTGCAAACTCCTATCCTCCTTGCT
>JANZLX010000002.1:31387396-31399678 GCA_025531955.1 Erythroxylum orinocense
CCCGAGCGATACCCACTCAATGCAGGTATTGTCCGCTTTGGTCAGAGGCGTGAGTCACCACTCGAACACATGACCTCGCGGTTTTGTTTCATTTTAAGTGAACGCCTCTCACCATTGAGCCAATTCGGGCCATAGTTTCGAGTATACCACAGCACTGACCGGTATCGCTCAGGCCAGAGTTCGGGGATACCAAATCACTGACTAGTAGGACCGCTCGGGCCATAGTTCCGGGGATTCTACAATTTTTTAGAGCATTATACTTATATTTTGGTTATTTTTATTTAAAAGATTTACATTTTATTCCATGTCTTAATTGGGAACCTCAAAGGATGAAGGGATGAATTTGGAGACGATTCAAGTTAATTTAGAGCAAATTTGGTAGATTGAAGAGAAGGATTCATAACTTGGTAGCAACACTATATTGTGTTACTACCTATGTTCAAACTTTCCCTATTATATTTTTGGAGAAGATTTTTTTTACCTAACTAACACATCATATGCCCCATATTCAAGCTATCATCGAGAAAGAATACAGTCACTACAAGAAAAGTGGGATTTAGCGATGGCAATTACCGACAAATATGAAGGTTTTCCGTCGATATGCTAAGTTAGCGACAAAATTTTTTGACGAAATAAGTCGTAGGAGAAACAATTGTAGGTAATAATTAGTGATGGAGTACAGATTTTTCGTCGCTAATTTACCAACAAATAGTTTCTATTCCATCGCTATATTTAGCAACGGTAATTTCTATGCTGTCGAAAAATTTAGTGACGGAAGATTTGTTTCGATCTGTAAATTTCACGATAGACAAGTTGTTTCCATTGGTAACCTTACCTACGGATACCACAATATGTTGGCGAACTCACGACTAACTTTATCAACAAATATTGATGGGTTGTCTGTAAATTTACTACATTTTACTGACAGAGGTTGGTTGTCTGTTGGTAAATTCATTGCATTTTACCGACAAATTTTATTTTTCTATCAGTATATTTACTGATATTGTTTTTTAGTTTTCCCTGCATATAATTTTAGTTGATAATCTTATGATTGATGTATAATTTATACAATTATCAATTATCTGTTGATAATATTTTGATTAGTTTCTACATTTAATTTGTTAAAATAGAAAATTGATTGATAATCTAAGGGAAAAATTATCATAATTGATAATAAAAATTATTATCTGCAACAATAAATATTTAATTCATACAAAATAACTACAAATATGCTATTCATTTGATGAATGTGGATGTTCCGAATGTTGTGATGAGGTGCCGCCTTTCCCGTTCAACTCATCCATCTTATTAGGAAGTTGGGCTATGTAATCCATCGACTGTTGCAATTGAGTTGCTTGTGCCTGTATTGTGCTCCAAAGCTCATGAACTTCATTAGATATGGATCGCCTACTAGATGTTGTTTTATTGGATGTGGAGGATTGCGAATAACATGTATTCACAAATGAACCTAAGCCGAAGATCCTTCCATGACCGTCCCTACCACCCACTACATAAAAATAGGTTTGACTTTTGTTAACATTTTCAGACTATTGAGACTATCGTTGAATGCTTTCTTGTATTTGGTCCTATCAGAAGGCAATGTTTATGTTAATAAGTCATAATTATTAAGCATCAATTTCACATACATTTAGTTCTCTACATCTGGTGTTGACAAAGGTCACACTATCATGCTTCTTAGTGTGAATGTACAAAAAGAGCTGACGGGGTGTAGGCTTCCTACCCATAGACTTTTCCTGCATTAGAATGAATGTTATAAGTGAACTACAATTTACAAAAATTTCGGCAAAATTTTCTCTATTTTAATGATATTTACCCCCTATTGAACAAAGAAAGTAACTCAACAACACAACCATATATGAGACTAGACATTTATAACATTATCATTCTCCATAATACACATATTTTCATTCCAAAATTTACACATCAAATTAAATTGAAATAAATCAAAGTAAAAAAAATTAGAATATAAGTGTAAAGTGTAGATACTTACAAGTCTCTCTACATGCTTATAGTGGGTAATAGATCCTCCAATGTGTATGGGAAGACTCTCTCCCCCCGGTCCTCCATGTTTGTTGGTAGAATTATGCTCTGAAATGGACATTGCCTTAGGTAATGTCCAATACTACTACCAACGGCTCCATATTTCTTTAGAAAAATAACGAGGTCGTACACCAGTCTTGTGTATCGCATAAACAAAGTCTTTATAACGTGTACGAGCTCGTATCTCCCATACTTTATAAATAACTGCGTCAAATTTAGAATCCCAAAAAAATTCTTTTTGAAAAAAACATACGATAAGTACTTATAACCTACAATATTTATCTAATTAATGCATAAAAATTAATCACAAAAAAATATATTTTTTTATATCTCAAACTCCTGTTAATAAAAATCCTTTGTCACCTGAGAGATATTTTCCATATATAACCCTCAAGATTAATCTTCTCCTTGAATTTGGATGTCTTGTTTCTTGAGTATAGTCCAGATGGAATCAACCTAATATGAAAACAATTTTATATCATTTTTAAATTTAAACCTATAACCTAGTTATAAACATATGGTGTTTTATGTATTTTCACTTACAGATTGTTGGCAATTGTGATGTAAATTCTTCCATCAACTCCCTCAGCTCCAGGTTAGAGGTCGCTTCCTTCATTCGCATCCTTTACCCCTGATATCTCTGTCGATATAAGGGTGGTGGATAGTGTAGCAGTAGGTACAAAAGGTGATGCCTCATCTATAAGTGTAATAGCTAGAGGTACAACATCTGATTATGTTACAGTTGCAGAATGTGATGCTTCACTTGAAAAGTAACTGGCTCTAAATCATGATCTGAACCTTGGTCGCATCATATCCTGTTTTCTCTTTGGTAGCATATTTTAACCTGAAGTTCATATTTTATTGAATATTCCAGAAATATGACAATTTCAATTCAAGATAACAATATATTGGTGATTCAATAATTGATTTATTCAATATAATATTCTATTACAAAACATAAATTAATCGCTGCCAGCACTTAATTATAAATCAAAATCATCATCATTTTCTTTTTCTGAAGAATTAGAATTAAACTAGGCTTCTCTTCAGATCTCTCGCGCTCCTCATCCCCTCCAGATGAAATTTCAACATATTCATTATTTGGATCGTTCGGAGGTTTATTCTCATCTTATGTAACAGATGCACTTATTTCATAAACATCTTTCTGAAACACTTCACTTTCAATTCTTTGTTCTCCTTTTCCATGTGATTCAAAAACACCTATAGGTTTAACTTTGCAAACGGCCAACCAATCTGACTTATCTCGTCGTAAGTTGGGAAAAGGGACAATACATTTGGATCGTTTGTATCGCCAACATGAAAAGTTCAAATTGTCTAAATCTTCTTTGCTGGTTGATTTCAACTAGATTGCATCGACTGTGTACTTTTGTACCAACATTAGGAGTTTGATTAAACTAGTCACACTTAAATATCACACTCTACTTTATTAGCAATGTGGGGTACTCAATTTCAAGTATCTCAATAATTTTACCATAGTAATCCATCAATTCTCCTTGTATGCAAACTTCAATATTTATTGTTGCCATGCTATGATCATGATATTATGTATGACATTTGTATCTATTAACGAAATAAACTGGATACGATTTAACAGTTCGCAAAGGTGGTTTCGCAAGATCACATATAAACTTATTGTCTATTGAATTTTTCGTGGCATACACAAAAGAAATTATCATATTAAATAATATATAAACCATTGTATGATCAGGAAGCAATGATTCATTATACCATCTAAGAATTTTATCAAAACTACGATCAGAAATATGCCCTTCAGACTTTATGTTTAATATTCTAGCAATTGAAGACAATTAAGTCATTGTCTCACAATTTGGCCATAATTCTTGGTCAGCTGAGTATAGTAATTCAAAAAATTGTTTTACATATGGGTTTGGTTCTTATTCAAGATTTTCTATATTTTTCTGAAAGGTATAACTAACTGTGTTATAAACCATTTACATATAAGGATTTTTAGTTACAAACAATTTTTTGTTTTAAATCCAAACGCCCTTTACACTCATCTACATTTGCTGAGGAGTTTACTTCATTATCCCTTAAGGTGCTACAAATCAATGGCTCCCCATATTGTGTCCATTCAAAATAATTTGGGATAAACCCTTTTTCAGTAATTGGCCATTCACTTTATTAATATGAAGGGAACGAATACGTTTGCACTTTTTACATAGATATCTGATCTTTAGGCCATCTATATATGCAGGTTGAAAACATGCATAATGAATAAAACCTTTAACTCCCTAAAAAAACTCAGGATTAATGAAACTGTCAAGTGTTCATCATCTATACATCTAAGATCTATCGACATTACTCATTTCTGCAAAACTGTTAAAGGTACTAATTTCTATTTCATAAACATTTTCTAGGTTTGAACCTAGATTGACTATAAAATTTGCACTCTTGTAATTCCACATTATCTCCCCATTACAACATACTTCCCAATTTGAAACAATTAATTTTTTTCAGCAGGCAAACAAAGACCCTAATAAGTTTCTTCATATTGTAAAAACTATCAACTATTGTATGATCAAGAGGCAATGATTCATTATACCATCCAAGAATTTTATCAAGACTATGATCAGAAATATGCCCTTCAGACTTTATATTTAATATTCTAACAATTGAATACAATTAAGTCATTGTCTCACAATTTGGCCACAATTCTTGGTCAGCTGAGTATAGTAATTCAAAAAATTGTTTTACATGTGGGTTTGATTCTTATTCAAGATTTTTTATATTTTCTGAAAGGTATAACTAACTGTGTTATAAACTATTTACATGTAAGGATTTTCAGTTACAACCAATTTTTTGTTTTAAATCTAAACCCCCTTTATGCTTATCTACATTTGCTGAGGAGATTACTTCATTACCCCTTGACGTGCTACGAATCAATGGCTCCCCATGTAGTGTCCACTCAAAATAATTTGGAATAAAACCTTTTTTCAGTAATTGGCCATTCAATTCATTAATATGAAGGAAACAAATATGTTTGCACTTTTTACATAGACATCGAATGTTTAGGCCATCTATATATGCAGGTTGAGAACATGTATAATGAATAAAAGCTTCAACTCCCTAAAAAAACTCAGGATTAATGAAACTGTCAAGTGTTAATCGTCTATACATCTAAGATCTATCGACATTACTCATTTCCACAAAATTGTTAATTTGAAAAAGTAATTTCATAGAGTATCCTTCATATCCCCTAAGTTTACAGAACATTTAAACTTTACACAACATCCTGTAAGTATTAATCAATTGAATTATTCACCTAAAATTGATTTCAATACTATGGTACGTGGCATTGTTTACACCTGTGAATCAAGATAGCAAGTTCTCGCTGTGACTCCTAGGCTCCTGAAAATTTTCATCGATAACCTTCATGGGAGCTGCATTGTAACATCCACATACCCCCTGGAAGGATATATGAATGCCACACAAAACAGTACAAACAAATCAAAGCATACAAAAACTTTTAGTAAACAATTCAAGCAAACATACATTAAATTACATAGTACTTAACGCAAACTCGCTGAAAAGTCCAAACCAAACTAAAGTATTGTTGTTACAAACTTACAAACAAATTCACATATAAATATCATATACAAGCCCAAAAGTCAAAAAAAAATTTTTACATTATTTTCAAAACAACGCTAAGACTTCATTGGCCATTGCAGTTGTCATGTCCCAGTATTTATAGACGTTGCTCAGAACCTACACGGGGCAAATCCACCATACTAAGCATATAGTTTAGTGAGTAATAACTAAACTATGCATAATTTGACAATTAATCATACTGAGTCAAGTTATATCACAAGAAGATATTTAAATTTTAGAAAGTTGCATAGTTAACAGAACTGGGTATCAAAGAAGGCACAATCCCTTCAGTTCAAAACATTATTTTGTTTATTTCAAAATTCAACATATATCAGAATATACAATCAAATGACTGCTAATCCGTTAACAAAAGTGGGTAATGGGACTTATACAGAAGATACGATAATTGGTATCATATCACATAAGAGACTTATGTCTCAATAACAGAAGACACCGAAGTGTCAATAATAGAAGATACCGAAGTGTCAGACACTGAAGTGCTAGACACCGAAGTGTCACTAATAGAAGACACCAAAGTGTCACAGAAGCAGCTGCAGGCCCTTCTAGGCATGCCTATTTACCCACAACTAGGGCTCAACAGTTTTAAAGCAAAACAAAGTCATTTCAGACATTTTATGTGCAAAGCAAGTAGTCAATCATATTCACATATAAGTAGCACTTCCAATGACATAATCATGCATCAAACGCCTCGGACATCCATTGTCCGAAATTCAGAACACAATCAGTGTAAATCAATTTTAATAAGCAGAACAGAATAAGGTATGACCATCTAAGATTACTTACCAAAGGCGCCCTTACTGTTTATTGCCTCAAAGTCCCGACAATATCTGGAAGTGATCATTCTATGCATTCCTCTATAACGTTAACACATATACAAATCACTATTGTGTGTGATTAAAAATTTATTAATGTATTTTGAATATGTATAATGCATGCTCATGACAATTCTGGGTATCTTATTGTAATTTCCATCATCAAACTGGTAAGATATCAAGGCCCTCATTAATAACATTTGGTACTTATAATTTAGACCAAAATAAAATAATGTGAAATCAATTTCATAACCTAATTAACCACTTGAGATTTTCTACCCATATGATTTCGGGTCAACTTTGCATAATTAATTTGATAGGGTAAATAACAAAATTAGGCAACACTTAATTCCTTCTGGAAAGTTGTTCTATAATATCTTAAGTTTCTAACGACTCCAAGATCATCCAATTTGATTCAGTATTCAATGAGTTATGCCCAAAATACCACAGACTATACACATGTGAACTTTTGATTACAACATGATCATTCCCTCGAATTGTACAACTCATATCTTTCAGCTCAGATATCCAAGAATTACAAACTTTATGCCAACTTAAAGCTAAGAGAATAAGCTACAACTTTGGTGAAGAGACCTCAGGCTAATTCTGCCCACATCAATACAGTTTAATCAATAAACACAGGACATGATTTATGTCCCTGACAGTACTTAAGCTTAAGCTACAACTCACTCACATGCCAATTTTGAAAATAAAAAAGATAGAATTAAAATTTGACCTCTTCACAAAAGTTGTAGAACTATGTCTCTAGTTTAATATGAATTAAGAATCAACTCATTTGAAAGTCCACAGTGGAAGTTATAATCAAAATACCAAAGCAAGTTCAGTGAAAACATTTCATTTCTTCCAACTTTTCCACAAAACAGACTTTCAGGTCAATGTTACACTGTCATTTTAACAATAAAAATGAAGGATTTAAGCCAAACATTCTTCTACACATTTGTTCCTTTATGTCTTAAGTTTCTATTGACACCAATTTTATGCAATTTGGTTCAGTAGTTTGAAAAGCATCCCCAAATGACTACAGACTGTTCACAGATAGTGACAAATTCTAGATACTCAACTTCAAGATGACTTTTGACACACTTAATGACAGAAATCAAATCTAATGCCTTCATGAAAGTTGTAGATATATGTTTCTAGTTTAACAAGAATTTAAATTCAGCCAATTTGGATGCCTACAGGGCAAGATATGGCTAAAATACCAAAATCTGTCCAGTATAACTACTCATCTAAGCCAATTTCTAGCATGTATCCAACCTCAATTCTTTCCCATTTCAGTACACAATTGATCCATATCAAACATCAAACAACACATGTTATCATAGGATACCAAGTTTATAAGTCCCTTACCTTACTAAACTTCAAATTCAACTCCAAGAATCTAACTATTATAGCACCTTCCAAGCAACTAATACACTTCCAAAACCAAGATAGATGTAATGTGTTTTTAACACCCAAAGCACATCAGCCTAGAAATTAGTATGAGAGAGCTTCTTCATGCAGCATATGGCAAGGAGTTTACAAAATCAAAGTACAAGGGAGAGCAACAATCGGTGGAGAGAAGAGCCAAATGAAGACTACCAAAGTCTTGTAAAGGCTTGACACCTAAGTTGCTAGGTGTCTTCATTATGTATTGCCACATATATCTCCAATGCATGACTCCCATTTGCCTCCATTTATGCTGCCAATTGCAACACTTCCATTTGGCCACTTGTCAACTTATTAACCATGCCATTTGTTACATTCTTGCCAAGCCATATGTCAATTAATTACTCATGCCAAATGTCACTAACTCATAGGCTTAATCTTTGCAATTTCATAAATCAATTTATCTTGCCACTTGAAAATTTTCCTAATCTAAATATACATTTAAATACCTCAAATTTTCAATAACTTTCCTAAAATTCTCCAAATAAATTTTCAGCTAAAAATAATTCACCAAAAATTTCAAAATATCCAAAATATACCAAATTTTTTGAAAATTTCTAAAATTCACCAAAAATTCCGAAATAATAATAACACTTTCCAAATAAATTTTTAATACAAATAGTCCGCAATTCACATTTTTAATCGCATTAATAAATCAATTATACCTGAAAATGTCAATGAATGCATGTACAATTTTGTATGTGTCCAAAATGCTTATGCATAAATAAGCAAATATTCACATATGCAAAGCATAAAATGTACTGAATTTTCTTAATATCCTAACCTCTAATATGGGGTGTTACACTTGGAGTCACTTCAAGTTCCCTTTCAGATTCTTCATCATCGCCAAAAACATGAGTCTTGTGTGGTGCCTCTATTTCTTTACCACTTCTCAGGGTGATAGCACTTACATTCTCTATTGGGTTAATAATCGTTTGAGAAGGAAGCTTACCTAAATTCTAATTCTTTAATCGACTCACCGCAGTAGCTATAGGACTCAATTGATTCTCCAGATTTTGAATACTGGCTCTTATTTGTTTTTGGAATTGTATGGCATTATTTTGGAATTGAGTCGTATTCTGAGTCAGTGTTTTCATCATTTCTTCTAGCAAAGGTCCAAAACGCGATGGTTGTGCTTGCCTTTGATATGGTTGTTGGTAGGAGCCTTGTTGTTGTCCTTGCTACCCATAGGTGTTGAATGGAGGATTCTTCCATCCTAATTTCTGTGCACAGAGGTAGCTAGGATTCCTTTGTGGTTTACCCGGAAAGCTTCAAAAGCATTCACTTAATTCGTAGATGTCTCTTGCAAAGTTGTACACATATCAGTGGGATGTCCTACTATTGTGCAAATTCCATATACTTTGACTTATTGAGCACCATTTGCAGCCATTTGTCTCACTAAAGATGTTAACTTAGCTATCTGTTGCCAATGTAGCAGTACTAGCTTCACTGACTTTCAATGGTGGGGTCCTTTTGAATGTTGAATTGTTAAGAGTTACCAGCCATGTTGGAAATCAGATTTTTAGCTTCAATGGATGTCTTATCTACCAATGCACCACACTTGTTGTATCTATCATACTTCTTTCTTGTGGTAGAAGCTCCTCATAGAAGTATTTAATCAAAAGTTGTTTACTGATTTGATGGTAAGGGTAGCTAGCGAAGTATTTAATCAAAAGTTGTTTACTGATTTGATGGTAAGGGTAGCTAGCACACAGCCTCTTGAAGCGCTCTAAGTACTCATATAATGTCTCCCTATGATGCTATCATATTGAACATATTTCCTTCTAAATATTCGTAGCTTGAGAAGCAGGGAAGTTCTTCTCTAGAAAAAGTCTCTGCATTTCATTCCAAGTAGTGATTAATCCATTTGGTAAGTAGTAAAGCCAATCCTTAGTAGTGACCCCTAATGAGAATGGGAATGCTCTCAACTTAATCTACTCTTTTTGTATCTCGATTGGCTTTATGCTAGAATAAACTACATAGAACTCCTTGAGGTACTTATGAGGATCTTCACTTGGCATACCACGAAAAGTAGACAAAAGATTAATTAAACCAGATTTAAGCTCAAAAGCAACATCAATAGTAGGAAAATCAATGCACAAAGGTTGATGATTAAAATCAGGAGCAACCAACTACTTAAGAGTGCGAGCATTATTTTGTTAAGCCATGACAGAATCAATTTCAGAAATAGAATCACTAGAAAAATCAAAAATCAAAAATCAAAAATCAAATCCAAAGCTATTTGAATTCTTGGTGAGGTCCTCAAGTCTCCTGTTAGATGGTGATGGATCCTCGAGACTTTGTGTAACTTGTCTTCTCAATCTGTGTAACGTTCTTTCAAGTTTTGGATCAAATTTCAAATCAGTAAAGTGAGAAAAACGTGTCATGCACTGTAACTAACCAAACAAGAAAAGAAATTAACCACAAATAAAAATAAAATAAAATAAAACAAATAAATTCATAAAAGAAAAGGATATTAATCCCTGGTAACGATTCCAAAATTGGTAGCGTGTTGTAACACTGCACAAAATAAATAAACCTACAACTATAGCAGTGGTAAGTCTGGGTCGGTCTCACAAAGATTTATTCCAATTACTTTCCTAAATTATACGTATAAGTAAGACAGGGGGTTTTGGTTCAATGCAAATTAGAAAACAAAGTAAAATTGAATATACAAAAGCAACTTAAATTAAACAACATCAAAGTGATAAAATTGATGAATGGTTTGAAATCAAGTTCTTCAGTTTAATCACGGCTTATACATAATTTCACATATGTCATTGCATTATCGTCTTCCTATCTCTCTTTAGACTATTGATCGTGAATTAACAACAAACTCTATTAATCTCATTTTTTTTAGGTTGTAGTTAATGAAGAAGAGTTCGTTAATTAACCCTAGCTATTAGGTAACCTCAAATAAGCTCTGTAAGTTTAATCGGACAAATCTATGTAATAATCACACAAGTTGGGATTATTTATCATAGGTTATATTATTCCTAATGATTCAATACCGTTAGTTGCCACATACGACTTCAAACACGAGTATCGTATTCAAGTTCTAGCAATGAGTTTTCATGAAAAACAATCTAATAGAGCATTAAAATCATTCTTACTCAATCTCCAGTCAATAAACAAAAGATAACATAAACAATCCAATAAGAAGGAAAGAAAACAATACACAACGACGATATGCTCAATGTACTTCTCGAAGTTGACTTCACCTCTGAACCAGCATCGGGAGCGTTAGCCTTCCATCTTCTCCATCAATCTCCAAGAAAGACTCATGGATAGCTTCTGAGATATGAAAAATTGAAGAGAGAATCGAGAAAATCGTGTCTGTTTTCCAGAATCCTGTCAGTCGCCACAACTTAATGCTTTTATAATAAAAAACTAGATTAAAAATGTAACAGGTGGAAAGTCTGGTATCACGGCGTGACTTGGATCGCACGGCAATGACAATTTGCCATGGCCATGAGACACCTCCCATAGCCGTGACTTTGCATCTTTTCATTTCTTTTGTTATTTTATTGCCCCCTTCATTCTAACACTTCTCCTTCTTGCTCTATGAAGCCAACTGAGTGTCAATTTGAAGAAGATGGCTCAAATGTTCCGGGTAAGACTTCTCTTATCCGAATGACGTTCTTAGAAACGTAAATGTTTCCTGCGTTCAAATCAGAAAAAGAAAAAAAAAAAACAGAGGGACGCTGCCAAGTAATAGAAAGACCGCAATGGTACGAAGAAAAGTGAAAGGGCTGTTTAGGCGACAACAGCAACGACCTACGACTTGGGACCCCTTCCTCTGCTCGCACACTCCAGGTGAAAAACTTAGAAAAATCCCATCTCTAGGCGCTTTTCGTGATTTCAACTCTTCCCCCGTGCCCATGCCGCAGGACCAAAATTAAGCCAAATAAAACTAATCCCTCGAGACTTCCTCTGTGTGTGTGTATAAAGTTTGCAGTTTTTTATTTTTTTGTCCACCAGGTACTTCTTCTACTTTTGGATCCTTCTGTTTCGAAGCAGAGCCTCTTTTGTTTTGGTGGACTTTGTGATTCTTCCGATGATATCAGATGTTTGTTTTAACTTTTATTTCTTAATTCTTTAGTTAGGACGCTGATGCTGTTTTTGGGTTTAATTGTACTAACAGTTGATGTTCGATTCTTATTTTTCTGTTTGATTTTGGGTAACGGGACGATATCTTTGCTAAGGCAATCAATTCTCTTCTCTCTTTTTAGTCTTTTCCCTTTTCCTGCTTTTGGAAGGTATATGCAAGGAGCTAAGTGATTTAGAAGATAAGAAACGGCGGATTGCT
>JANZLX010000002.1:31405367-31417439 GCA_025531955.1 Erythroxylum orinocense
AACTGACCATGAAGGCAGACGTTTACAGTTTTGGAATTCTTATTCTTGAAATAATTAGTGGCACAAGTAATGCAAAGGTGAACTGGAGAGGGACAGAGAAGCTCCTCCTAGAGCAGGTGTGTCGTTGAATAGCTTCAAATATTGCTGTTTTCTTGATCTCTATATTGCTCACGTTGTTTTGGTGGCATTGACGGCAAATTAGCTGACAGTCACAGTGCATATTTCCGCATTACTGACCTTGATATGTTTTGATTTGATAGGCGTGGCAATTACATGAAGAGGGGAAACTATTAGAGATGGTAGATCCGGACATGGGAGAATATCCTGAGGCTGAAGTTATTAGATATATCAAAGTAGCTTTTTTCTGTTCCCAAGCAGCAGCAAACAGAAGGCCGCTAATGAGCCAGGTTGTTGATATGCTCTCGAAGAATATAAAGCTTAATGAAAAGCTGCTCACAGCCCCAGGATTTTTCTCAGACTCAGTTGGGGTTAGTGGAGCAAAGAAATCATCTGCAGATTCCAGTACCTACCAGATGAGTTCTGTTCCTGTCACAATAACTGAAGTAAACCCTAGGTGAAGAACAAAGCATGTTTCTATGAACAGATGGGAGGAAATAGTTTACCAGGTTACATTTGTGCATTTCATTAATTAGACCGAGAAATTTGTTTTCATTTCGCCATATTTAGTGATCGCCAATTTACGCTAATGCGTAACCAAAAACAATGCTAATGATGACAATTATAGAGCAAAAACAATAAAGTCACGTTCTACATTTTTTTTCGAAAACTCTCGTACATTCATGCATCAGGAAGTAAAAACACAAAACTTGGTCCGATGCTAAAACGAGACGTAAGAACAGAGATTCTGAATATCTAAATAATTAGCTCCGTAGCATTAAAAAATAAACAGTTTAGTGAAAAATGTATATAGCCAAAACAAAAGCAAGAGCCGCATACATAATCCAGTCTTGGTTTACAAAATCAACTCTCAAGATCACGCTCATGGTACAAAACAAATATTTGGATCAAATTAACCAATGTTTGAATCCGATCAAGCAGCCCGTGGTGTGGGCTCTGGTTCTTTTGCACCGGCCACAGGAGCCTCTTCTTTGGATAGATTTGTAGAACCATCAGCAGTAGTAGCATCTTTGACATCTTTACCAGTCTTGGCATCTTTTTCATCCTTCCCGTCTTTCTCTTTGGCATCCTTTGTAGGTGCTGGTGGCATCATGTGAGGAGGAGGTGTGTGCTTTAGCTTCACAAGTATATGGCGCAATCTGGAAAGATCTGTGGGCTTTCCAGGCTTTGGGCCTTGGATGACTGTAATGGATGGCTTCTTGTCTTGATCCTTCTTCCCTCTCTTCTCAATATTGGGAACTTCATTGGGGATAAGCTCTGATATTGCCTTCCAGTACTGTTTATCTACCTCTTTATGAAATTTCTCTTGGTTTGCTAAGAATAACTGCTCCATACACAAAAAGCCAACATCCTAGTTTAGTAAAACAGAGTAAGACCCCAGAGAAAGAAAGTTCATTGACATCTTTACCTTCTCTCTTTCTCTGTTATTAATTCTGTTGCTCTCAACATTGACCTTTCTCTTCTCATAGAATGCTTGTATATACTCCTCAGCTTCTTCAATGATCTGCTTCCTCATCTCCTTCTCCCTCTTCTCCTTCTCTTCTAGTTGAACAGAATTCTGACTGTGCAGCAAAATCCAAGGAAATAATTTTGATTGGAAGAGTACATCCAACAAATG
Organism: Erythroxylum orinocense; assembly: GCA_025531955.1. Lineage (NCBI taxonomy): Eukaryota > Viridiplantae > Streptophyta > Magnoliopsida > Malpighiales > Erythroxylaceae > Erythroxylum > Erythroxylum orinocense. The sequence goes on from JANZLX010000002.1 coordinate 31,407,124, forward strand.
ATGAATGCTTTCACATTATCTTAAGCATAAGAACGCTAGAGATTGTCTACTCATATGTGGACAACGTATCAACACCCCTCATCAGGGGAAAATGGAAGCTCCCCATGATCAAGGTAACACCAAAAATTCTCAAAATATAAAAAGGAAAAAAACAAAGGAAGCTTGAAGCCTCTCAATTTTTAAAAATTGCTAGTAAAAAGAACATAAAAAATTCCACAAGATTTCATAAACTAGTCAAACATTGAAGGGATGCCGTTCACCTTGAATGAAGTAATTACAAAATAGAATTTTGATATTTAAAATCAATTTAATCACTAGATCTCCAAAACTTTTTTGCCTTTTAATTATTAACCCGTCTTTTAACTATAAAGAAAGCAAGTCAATCATTCTGAAATCCGTAGTTTGTGACAAAAATCCAACCCGGAAAACAAGTACAATCACAGTTCTTGCCATATCTTAGCAAATAAGTTCCTAATAAGGGGCACTGTCATTCATATGATCCCAGACACTATTATTCCAGAATCAGACTAACCGAAAACTATTGCTGAAACAACATAGAATGAGATTATCACATTTAACTATTTGGAATATGACTGCTGCCACTAATCTATCGGATCCAACTTCACAAGAAATTGTAAAAGCCACTCAAAAACCAAGAAGACAGTCAAAATAAGTTTCAGATCAGAAATTTTACATAAAAGTCCCCCAAAAATTACTTCCATGCAAACCTAGACTACAAATCCATACACATCTCACTAAATCAACCTTCATATCAATAAATGTTAATGTTTCCAGTGAGAAACAGCTTCAGCAAATGCCATCTCGTTCACAGATCAATCAATTAACAAGTACCAGAAAAGCGGAAGGACTTGAATGCCAATAATTAACTCTTCTAAATTATTAACTCTTCTAAATTACATTACAGAACTACAAAGCAATAACAGATCTAAGCTTACATGCTCGAACCACCAGATCTCAAAACAAAACAGCACAAATGGAAGAGTAAAAAGCAGAAAGGAACCTCACCACCGCCACTCCCTTAGAGCGAAGCCTTCCTCCGGCGCCATCTGGGTGGGAGGAGGAAGGACGGGACCGTCGGAGGAGAAGATGCCATCGTCGGAAGCAGTATAACCATTGGCGTTGCCGTTCTCGACGTAAGGGCTATCGGAGAAGCTAGGGTTGGGATCCACATCGGGCTGTGAGGATCCAAAGGTAAACGCATCGGGGGACGAGGCAGTCGCATGGTCGATGGGGACGTCAGTGTTGTAGTCGGAGTAGCTATCGTGGAAGGGTGTTTGGTTTGGCTCATGGATCTCCTCCCCGTCGATGCCAAACGTGTGGAACGAAGTCATCTCGTTATCTCTCTGGAACACCGTAGAAATGGACTAATTTTCTTTGTAGAGAGTAGAAAGGTTAAAGGGAACGCTAAGGAAGAAGGAGAGAAATTACAGGCATGTTGTGACTTTTTGGCGAAGATGGATTACTTACTCTTACCTTGCCGGTTCTTTCAGTATGTAGATATGTTTTGTTAAGAGTAGAGGTGGAACATGTTTATTGATCACGGCTAGACTTTTGCATCAAAGGTTTAGTCTTTGTAATTATAATTAACTTTTGGACATGGACTCCAGCTGTAGTTGTTAACATCCATTTAGATTCAGACTCTCTTGTTTGTGACTAAGGCATGGATGGTATTATATTTATGTGTGTGTAGGAAGCAACTGCACAGCATAATGAGATCATATTACACACTTCATAAGCTCTCATGTCATGTGGTGTAGTGTCAATGACAATAGATAGAAGACATGGCTGATTGATCAAAAGGCAACGAGCATAACCAGAGAAGCAAGGTTGAATCATCACCATCACTGTCACCATCACCGTCAACGCAATATATAATTCATCAACAGTACATGTATCCTGGCTCCAAAGCATGTTGAGGAGAATGGAGGCCTGCCCTGATAACAAACCGCTCAGCAACATGCAGCACTGAGGAGGGTCATATGGGATGGTAAATGTCCGTGGAAGAAGTTTGTATTGTGTACTCTTCAAGGGACAGCAGGAGCATTCTTGGCATATCTTGCAGAAGAGGGCATTCGCTGTACAACTCTTGGAAACTCTGGTTTTAGGCGTTTACTTGCCATTTCTTGCATCGTCGACCTTATCCACATCATTGAAAGCATAAACAGTGGGTAACGAAATCTAATAATAATATGACAGAATCCAAATGCAAGAGCAAAATTTTGTTAGAATTTAAAATGCCCAACCTGGGAGAACCATGACTTTTAGGCGTAAATTGACCAAACATCGTTCTTAAACTGGCAAGTGCCTTTTCAGCAGCCTGAAATATATATATAAAAAAAAAAAAGTGCAATAAGGTGCTTAGGCTTCAAGCCAGTAGGCACTAGGGAACATATGATTAGCCCTAGGTTGAGGATAGACAGATGATTTAGTTACCTGCACCTTGGCCTCATCCCAGGTTGAACCTATTCCTCTTCCTAGAACCTGTCCATCAATTTCAACCTAAAGACATGAAATACATAATTAGTCAACCAAATCTTTGTAAAACTACCATTAGGACATAATTCATTCACAAGCAAAGGAAAAGAGACTCTCAATGACAAATGATGCAAGTAACCTTAAATAAGCCAAAGCCCCAAATCATAAATAGATCCAGAACTCCCTCACGTTCTCTCTTTTTCCTGCTCTCACGTGGCTGTCTACCACCTAGTTTACTGGTGTGCTTACTCTTTTTCCAGATTAATCAAGTTTCCAAATTGATTTTTACTATTGGAATAATATCATTTCTTTTTTAACAGGTATTATGTCATTTAATGCAAGTTTCTTCATTATAAGAAAGGAAATGGAAAGAAAGGGACAATAAAGAAGGGATTAAAACTTTGTCTCTTACATAAATCAAAATGGTCAGTATCAATAAATGATTTTCAACTGAAAGTTCAAAATATACAAACACGTTCTAACTATTAAAGAGAGAAATATAATCAACACAAACCTGTGCATGAACTTCGTCCTTCTGTACAGAATTAGCTGAAACCGGAGACTGAGCCAGAAAATTTACATCAAGACCCTCCATCATACACTATAAATCATTTCATGTCAATCCATGGCATGCCTAATTTTGCGAAACTTGGTAATTACTGAAGAATATATGCAAGAAAAACAGTAAGAAATTTTCTTCAACTTACAAATTCTTTGAGTGCTGTGACCGATCCCATTGATCTTTTAGAACCTTCCAGCCTAGGATCCAGAAGCCTGGATTGCTCGGGTGCTGTAGAAAATGAGTTAGGCTCATCTTTTGGAGTCTTATTTCCAAAAGAATTCAGATTGCCTGGTAAAAAGTTGTCATTTACACTACGATATTTATTCATATCCCCGTGTGCAGGTCCGGAATCAAGTTTACCACGCGACATGTATATGTCTGCAAAAAACATATCCAGATCGTCAGTTTCACACGGCTGATATGCTACAATAAACAGTAAGACTGCCTAAATGAAGCATATCGGAACATCTTATCACAACAAGGCTTAAATGCAGTCTTTCAACAAAAGAGCGAGTTAAATGAGATAGACATTACATGTCTAGGAAATTCACTATTACTAAAAAATAACTTGAACTTTTTGAGCAAAGCCTTCTAATTTGGAGAATATCTCAGATAAGGGACATGCCTCATATGCAAACATCAACTGGCTCAGCTCTAAGTGAAAATCATAACTAAAAAAGTATTATAGAGTTAAAACTGAATCCTATACAGCTAAATTGATCTTTTTTCTTCAACTGAGCAACAAAAAAATGTGGGCCTCATAATCAATTTTCATCACAATCTTGCACAAGTGTATCAAGTAACAAAATAAGAAGTTTTACCAGCTAAGGCCTTGATAGAACCCTCAGCTGCCTGTTGTTGGGCTTCCCTCCTTGTTCTGCCAATTCCTTCCCCAATTTTCTCTCCTGCAAACCAAGCCTGCCACCGCAATGTACATAGTAAGAAATCAGAAAAGTTTCCAGCTTGAGAAAAAGATGATGTCAGGTTGCAGAGGCTATATGTTTCCCGTCTTAATATTATTGTTATCATTTTTGTTCAAGCAAATGATAAGAAATTTTAGTTGATCCTAACCAATAGATCATCCTTCATGTGCAGCTTGAAATTAAGGAGATGGCAAATCTTTCAATGCTTCTATTCATACAACATACCAAGCTCCTACTAAACAGGCCTGAGTATGTGGTAATTAACTACTAATGAAGAAACTATTATTATCTGATGTAAACTGAACTGAAAACTGAAATGTAAATGAGTTCCATCAAACTTTATGATCAATGTGTTCGTTTACTTCACAAGGATCTAATTGGCCACAAAATGCAAACTTACTTGCTCTACAGCTATTTATTATTGAACAGCTGAAGATTATCTTAGTTACCTAGATTCAAACCCAAAATTCACAAGAAAAAAGAGTTCTCACGATACCTCAATGGAGAACTGAAGATCTCTGCTAGCAAACAAAGAAGATCTGAATTCCACCTGAAAATTTCAATTTTGTTAGTCTTAGAAAAAACACAAACTGCAATAGAATCATTAAAAAAAAACAAACTGGGATGGAAGCATTATTTTGCTTCAATCTTCTCTTCCAAAATGCAAACTATATTGCAATACCTTCACCCCACACTTCATTGCAATCCCCTGTAACACCACTACTGGAGATTCTGTACTTGAAACAGCACGTTCAGATTCAAAGTCAAGATCCCTGTTGCTGGAAGATGATCGGACCGAGGGAATTTCGTCTCCTTCAAAAAAAAAAAAAAAAAGAACAGCATTTTTCATTAGCCTTCAGAAAGATGTTATTAGAACTTCTGAAACATTTATGCTAGTTTTTTTTGGGTCCAATCTTTTAAAATGTAAATTATCTCTAGAAAAAAACAGTTGGATTTAGAGCTTAAACTTAACTCCACAGATCCTCATGAAGATCAGAACAGTAATTCACAACTATTGACAACTAGATCAATGCAATTGCCATCATGCTTACCTGAGAAAGAACGATAAGTTGATATCGTATGGCTTAACCTTAAACGGTCATCTCTATAAGGAGTCTGCAAACAGATAATTATAAGATTTGGATATGCTCTTTAAAGTCGGGGCAAACTTCGTATTCCCAAAAAAATTATCCCCAAATCTACCTAAAGTACCAGCACCAAAAAGGATTACCTCTTTTGGAAATCTTTGGTTCTCATGAAGCACTCTATCAGATGGAATGGAACTTTCGACCTTAGGGAAGAAGGATGGCTGATAGGACCGATGCTTTTCAATTTGCATTGGTTCTGCATCTGAATGAAAATCTCTGGACACCGCTCGATTTAGTTGTCTTGGGCTCATCTCTTCCTCAGCTGCAATCCATCCACCACGTGATTGCACGCGTGGGACTGAAACTTGTATTGAGGGTTTAACAGGAAATGAAGGTTCACTTGGTGTATGATCTCTTGTATCTTGCCCATGTTGTAATATAAGAAGCCTTCTCCTGGTGTCAGGATCTAGCTCTGATTCTGGCACTTCACCCTCTTCCCGGGCAGGCGAATTTTGCAAGCTCGGCTCTGGAGGACCAACAGGACCCAATTGTTTAACTAATGAAGTTGCCTGCGGAAACTGCATGCTTGGCAATGGTATCGTTGATTGTTGTGATGTCTGCAGTGGAATTGAACTTGAAGAAGGTGCCATTGCATATTGAAGAGATGGAACAAGCCTTGGATCAAGATTACTGACAGTTGAAGGAATTGTTGAAGAAGCTGAAATTGCTTCCTGAGTGAAATAAGTAGACATTATCTATACCAATTTTAACTTCAACTCATACAAGCCAAAACTTAGTTTCCAAATCTAGACAATGTATAGACAAGGAACATCATTGTCGACAGAGATTTGAATTTTTTTAAGGATGCAAGCATAAAAAGTTAAAGGACACAGACCTCAGAAATGAGAATGACCAACCTTTAATCGCCTTTCAACCTCTGCATCTGCCATGCCATCAAAGGAAAGGGGATCTCTGTTCCCATTTGATGCAGAAACATCATCCTGAATGAAACAAAAATTTCATGATAAACTTCCTATGAAGAATAGGAGTGAGGGATTAGAAAACATAATTTATCATTGTGATAGCCATCCCTTCATTTCAACTTTTGCACCATGGACAAACTGGCAATGTCAACACAGTGGATGACTCTATACATGTCCAGGCACCCAGATCTGCTATTACTAACCTCTGAAACCAAATAGCTTCCCACATCAGGAGGAGAGGGGATGCCACTGGTATCATCTTCATATGAAACCTCTGATATCCTTTGTAGAAGGCCCTCATCAAACTCTCTGCCATATCATGCCCATAAAATATCATAAACATTAATAAATTGCACCAAAAATTAGAATGATTGAGAAAGTTAAACTCCAGATGTCATTCTAAAGAAGTATTGGGTTTATGCATTCTTACTTGAAGAAGCTGCCTCTGACATTGCAAGCAACATTTCTGGCCACACACAATACTGGAATTGCATTACTTGCCTACAATATAACAACCTACTATTAATCATGCAGCTACAACATAGGTAATTAACAGTTCAAAATATGTATAACTTCTGTGATGATTGTGCTATTGCACTATTGCAGTGTCAAGTAATTAGCAGATTATTGTGGTTCATACTTCAGCTTGAGGAGCATAGTATGGCGCAAATGCTGGAACAACGTGAACCCGTGGTTGATCTTTATCATCCCACACTTTCAACCGATCATCAATCACTAATGCCATTTTAGGATGGCATATTCCATCTTGGAAGACATTGAAGACATTGAACAACGACTTCCTTAAACCTATAACTCATAATCAAAGGAAATAAGCACCGATGGGAAGGAAAATCGAATCTACGCAAAACAATGGGCACATCAACTGATTAACAGAAGACATATATGATTGGTCAGTTAAATTCCCAGCTCAACAATATTGAAGTCAGACTTACCAGATTTTACACAAACAATACGATCCAATAATTCTTTTGAGTTTATCAAATTTGACTCTGGATCAAGAAGCCTCCACATTTCCAGAGCATAATCTCTTTCAGCCATTGTGCAAACATAAACCTCAAAACGCTTGCGCCCTCTAGCAGTCAAGTAACTTCTTAGATCCTCCCATGCAGGTCTCAATCTCACAAGAACGCTTGTATCCCGGATCTACATAATTAAGATAAAGAGTATTATACTTGCAAAAAAATGACTAAATGATGAATCCAACGACGATAGCACGTCTAATACTTGAAAAAAATGGGTCTTCTTTCCTCCACGCAATCCAAGAATAGAAAAGCTAAGACTGCTAGGACTCGGTATTTGAAGCACACTAGCAAAGCTCACAGAAGATTGACAAATACCATAATTTATCTTAATTTCCACAAAGATAATACCCATTTTCTCTTTATATAGTTGCTGGTGAATTATAAATTCACACTTATTAGGATAAAACATACTAGTTAAAAGTTGGATGCTCAATAAACCATTGTTCCAAAGCAGTGTGATTTAAAGATGAAAATGGCATATCAAACAGTGGCCAGGGTTGGCAGTAACACTAGGTTCAAACCTGCGGATTGATACGAGTCAAAATAATGTTTTTCTCTTGCAATCGTATGAGTGGACGAACAATGGACTGATGACTGTCAGACAGGGCTGGAACAACCTCAGACTGTGTTTTGATTGGCTTTCCATTTTCAACAACTTGATCATTTTCGACATATTGCTTTAATATGTTCTTATCATCCTGATATCGCTTGATCTCTGCTAGCATACCTGCAATGCGCTGTGGGTCCAACTCACTACTCATTTTCCGCTGCAAACCCTCAATTCTATCTTCAAATGAACGCATCGTATTAGCAACTATGAGAGTTTCATCTAGATCAAATACGATGCCAAGGCATCTGAGGTTCAGCATTACTAGACAATTGTTATAAAGCCCTGCTGTGACAATGAATGCCCAGAAACACGGGTGTTGTTTTTCTGTATCCCTAGAGTGCATTGCAACCAAATGAATTTCCTCCCCACCTGATGAAATCACTGCAGTCTGAAAACCAGGCTATATTAATCATATGTGATCAACCTCTATGATTAGATGAGAAAGCAATCCAACATCTCAAAGAGAACTCAGTCATGAAAAACTTCTCAACTCTCAACATTTCTGTCTGAATTCACCTTCTTTCTTTTAATTATAGCCATCTGATAAATGTAGTCAAATTTAGCAAAAAGAGTCCTAAAGTAGTCTATAAAAAGCAAATCCATCTCCACATTAGTAATATGATTTAAAATTAAAAGAGTTCCCGGAATTTGTGAGTTATGTGCAGTGTTTGGCAACAAATGGATTCACTAAAAATCAATTTAAACACTGAGTTCATAGGGATCAAATTTAAATCAGAAATGTTCAAACATTTCTTGTGCAATATTTGACAACAAATGGATTCACCAGAAATCAATTTAAACACTCAGTTCATTGTCATCCAGGTCAAACCAGAATGTTCAAACATTTCTTGTGCAGTATTTGACAACAAATGGAGTCACTATAAATCAATTTAAACAATGAGTTCATAGTCATCCGGGTCAAGTCAGTAATGTTCAAACATTTCTCAGAAATTTAGGGTTAAAGGAAAAGTCTAAAAATGGGTCCTTGTCCTTTGTCCAGAGTCCCCCTGTACAATAAACTCTTTAACTGGGTAAGGTAAGTTGAGAAATTTCCGACTTCCAAATTATTTTTACAGTTGCCAAGTTAAGAAATTAGTTAAGAAATTTAAGTCTTTATCTGTACTTCAACAGGGGCATCTATACCTTGTTTTCCTGGACACATGAGGAGTGCAAAAGATGAAGCTGGGTATTCTGAGTCTGCAAGTTCTTTGACTCCATTTTGAAGCAAATCCCAGTAGAAGTTATGGTATGAAGGACTGCAAGAGGTGGACACCTCTCACTTGCTGGCGAGAAATGGCTTATTCTGATTTCGTTACTCGCCAAAATCTCATCAATCACTTCCTTCTTCTTCTTGGAGCTGTGGATGTTCTGTTCTTGTTCAACCTGTTGTAGTTGTTCTTCACGCTGTTGAGGAAATATTTCTACTTCCCCAAGTAACTCTTCCCCTCTATACACCGTCTTATACATCTTTCCCCCAACGTAACAAAACCCTAATTTCTCTTTCACAAATCCAAAACAAAACCTCGCGGTTTAGCCCCAAATTAACATCATCGAGAGTGAATCATGATTACCATGTGATCCGTACGATTAAGTTAAAACAAGGGCCAGATGATCTCGTTCTAATTGAGGGAACAGATTAAAGAACAAAAATTAGGGATTTTCTTTTCTCAGATTTTAAGGATAGATAAATAGATCTGATCCGAAATCCAAAGCCACAGAACGGTGATTTCTCGTCCGAAGTGGATTTGATGATAGCGAAATTTTTTAAAGTGTATATGGTGGTTTGGCCGCTAGGGTTTCAGTCTAGTTTGGTTAAGAAAACACGAGAAGAAGGAATCAAGTCTCCAACTACGAAAACCCTAGATCCAGATCGCTAAGGTCAGAAGTAGCGGCTCAATAATTAAATAAAGGAGAGGCTAGGACCTGTTTTATAATTTTGGATTTTGTTGTGATCTGAACTAAAAATTCTAGAATGCGCTGGAAGATAGAACACGTAGATGAATAAATATTTCAAGGTTGGGGGGTTTGGCGTTAATATGTGCAAATTGGAGGGTAGAATGAAGGTTTTTTATGTGTTACGTGGAAGATTTTAGTTGGATTTCCACGTGCTGGTCGGGGATTTTAGATTAGATTCTTTGCTCCACAGTACACGTCTTTTCTGTATCTGATGTTCTTTGCTTTTATTATTACCTTATTTTTTGTAAGAACACTAAAAGTTTTTGGCCAAAAAACCAATGCCGCTGTCTTCTTTTCTTTTTCTTTTTCCTGCTTTATAACTTTAATCGTTTCTTAAGCGTATTTAAGGGAAGAAAACCCTTTCTGTAGTTGAAATGCGAATATACCCTTTCATTAATAGTGATTTCAACCAAGAATGATAGTAGATTGAGTTCTAATATGGTACTATATTGGTATCGGTTAATGTTGGACCCAGAACCCTTTTGTAAGCTAGGACTATTAAATAAGAAATATTTGGTATTTAGCTATGTATAAAGTAAAGAAGAAGTTATGGAAATGAGAAGAAATGGAAAGAGATGGATTGAATCAAAAGTTATGGGATTGGTTAAAGGTCATGAGTTGGATAATTTTCTGAACATAGTTCAGTATTTTGAGA